>JADLZN010012101.1:0-41032 GCA_018155175.1 Sinocyclocheilus anophthalmus | reverse complement strand
TGTGATGACCTCTGTGGAGACAACACCAGTTAAAAGCATTGACAAGGACACTTCAATGGAAGCATCTGCCACTAAAACTTCTGGTGTCACCCTGTGACATAAAAATAAAGTGCGCAATTACTCTTTCTGTCTGCTGTCATGTTATTTTTAATTAACCATATGAATAATTTATTTCAATACAAACAAACTCTCTTATACCAAATACCAAATTTGAGACCAAACAAGCAATAGCCCAAAAGTTAATTTTTACATTTATGTCAGGTTCAGGAAAAGTTGTTGCATGCTTATTAGGCTTGTTGTTATGTTTTGTACATTTTTGTTATGATATTTTTTTGTTACAGCCAATGTTATTTTAGTATTAATGAGATACTATTTTAGTTTTTATTAATATTTAGAATTAGTTTTAGTGGTTTTTCCTAATCCTGTTCAAAAGTTTACTTCGCTTGTTATTAATACATGTTTTCGTTACATAGAGGAGACATGAATCCATTTTCCCCCTCCCACTGTCTGAGAAAATCCTCCAGGCAGAACAACTTTTGTTTCCTTGGATATGTTACATATTTGAACTCTTTCCAGCAGTGACTGTATGATTTTGAGATCCATCTTTTCACACTGAGGACAATTGATGGACTCAAACACAACTATTAAAAAAGATTCAAACATTCACTGATGCTTAAAAAGGTCACATTAAGAGCTGGGGATGAAAACTTTTTGCATTTGAAGATCAAGGTCAATTGTACTTATGTTGTCTTCTGAGAAAAATGTAAGTGTGTTCGGTAGCTTCTGAAGGGCAGTACTAAATGAAAAAAATAATATTTAAACAAAATCAGAAGAATTTACACATCTTCATCTTGTTCAAAAGTTTTCACCCTTTTCACTGATGCATTCATAAGTCAATGTTTGAACCTTTTGTAATAGTTGCGTATGAGTCCTTCAATTATCCACCTTTTGAAAGGATGGATCTCAAAAGTCTGTTTTATTTAAGGGGTCATATGATGGTGCTAAAAAGAACATCATTTTGTGTATTTGGTGTAATGAAATGTGTTTATGCGGTTTAAGGTTAAAAAAAAACACATTATTTTGCACATACTGTAATTATTGTTTCTCCTCTATGCCCCGCCGAATCAAAGTTCAGTATTATAGTGTAAGAAGGACAACATATCCACGTGTTATAGTCTACTAATAATACAATTATAATAAAAAAAACACTTTTTAAATGAGTATTTACCAGAAATATTATTTACAAGACTTTATTTAGGAGAAAAATGTAAATGTACAGTATTTATGAAAAATACATATTTTAAATAAAATCAATTAATTGGAGATGCTTTTGATTATTAAAATTTAATGGAACCATTAAAATGGAATCCAGAAAATAATGGAAAACAGAATGTGAATTCTAATTTGAATTTGAAAAGATAAAACTGTAAAACTCAATTAATTAATTAGACAGGCTTTTTGATTAATACAATGTAATTTAACCATTAAAAAAGAGTCCAGAAAAATAAAAATGGAAAAAACGGGATTTGGAAAAAAATAAAACGGATTTCATAGGGCCCTATAATTATAAGAATTTTTAAATGGTAATAAAAATAGATGTAAGTGAACAAAAGCCTTTAAAATTACTTAAAATACATATATAATAGCAATGAGGCAATAATAATTAGTTCAAAATAAAGTATCAAAAGCAAGAAATCATATGGTTTTATTGAACAAAACTGTTAAAATACATAATGTATTATAAACAATAGAGCTAATGTACATTACGCATTACAACAAAGGCCTGTAGAGGGCGCCAACGGCCTGGTGATTATTTTTACACATTGCTGTGCGATCTAATACTTGTTTAATATTGACCAAGCACCATTTCATTCAAATGTCCACTTAATCTTTAATATTTGGCCATTTCTTTAGGACAGAAATGCTATAGCCACTGTAATTAAAAGAATATGGACATCAAAACGTGTAAACTCAGAGTGAGGGTTTGAGCTTTTATTTTGAAACCGCTATGTATTCTCCTGAGTTTGCGTAGATTTATAAATGATTTACCTTACAAATCTGATGAAATGGCGCACGTTGCGTTCCCAGATGAACGTTATAATAAACACAAACTCACAACAACATGCAGAGATGGAGTTGGAGCCGCTCCACATGATAATGATAACAGCTCCTGTGGAACTACTGTGAACGGAGCCGCTGTGTGACGCACATACTTAACCTACACACATGTAAATAATTAAAGCGCATATACTGTATTAGAACTGCATGGCATATAATTATTTAATTAAATCGTAGCATTTGTGAATTCACAATTATGCTTAATTATGATTTTTAAATGGGTTTAATATACCATGCAGCCTTGGAAAACAGTCTAATAATGTGTTCTATGGATTCTCGTCCGTGAAATGCGCCACTTCCGGTATTTTGCCGGTTAGTCGACAAAATGAAGTCGAGGATTTAAAAAAATCGAATAGTCGAATAAAATCGATGAATCACGACAGCCCTAGTGCCTTTATACAGTCACTGTATTTAAGCCAAAGCAAATTATTAAGATTATTTGGAAAATATTTACTTTATTTTATTTACTTTATTATTTTTTTAACTGTTTACTTTAATGTTGTATGTATTAGCCTAGCATAAACAGAATTATTTTCAATTCAGATTTATTTGAAAAGTATTTGGACCCCAGTTATGTCTAGAGTATTTATAAAAAATATAAATCTTTGTGTTCTTATGTATAGGATTGTGTAAGGAAGGAAAGTTGTTTTTTTTTACATTGTTTCTGTCATTGACAGGTAAGGTTGGATCTGGGATCTGGAGAGCAGATCCTTCTCTCAGACAGTGGAACCCATCTGAATGATCTGGCCTGGCACACTGCAGAGCTTTTCCATGACGTTTACAATGTCACACTGACTGTGGACAACCACTCCAAAACCAGCCTGCGAATGCCAGGCCCAGAGCGAGAGCTGCACATCAATGACGGCCTGTATGTTGGTGGTTTGGGAGGTTTGGATCAGGCCTATCTGTCCAGAGATCTCAATGGCTTTCGTGGTTGCCTTGATGAAGTAATATTTAATCAGCACAACCTCCTTTCATCGCTAAGGCCTTACTCAGGGTTCAAGAATGTCTATGAGGTTTCACTAGGATGCAGCCCTCAGTTTTTTGCCAATGAGGATGACCCAATCAGTTTTTTCAGCTCACGAGCTTATGTATCCCTTCCTCCTTGGACGGCACAACATGAATGGACTTTTGAATGCTCAATCCACACATCAGCTGAAGAAGGGATCGTCATGTTCAGCTCAGCTCGACAGGGAGATTTTGTCGCACTGGAGATTCAGAAAGGTCTCCTTGCTGCAGTAATCGGTAAAGACGGAAGTAAAACAGAGCTACGTTCCCTCACCTTCATCAATGACAACAAATGGCACAACGTTAAGCTCCTTTTCACACTGAAAAACCTCCAACTCACATTAGATGGAGAGTCTGTAAAGTCAGTCATTACCTCTAGATCAAAAACCTTTCATCTGAAAGGTTCCCTTTTCCTTGGGGGAATAGATGACAGCACACGTTCTGAGGTCAGAAAGGTTGGCCTTTCCTCAGTAGCAGGTAAACGTGTTAAAGGTGGCTCCTTTAAAGGATGCTTCAGAGATATTAAAATAAATAATGTCAAAATGGGTCTCCCCAATGCTGTGGTAACCAAAGACATCTCTGTTGGCTGTGAACCTGAAAAGGAGCTGGATATAAGCAGCACAGTGAGTCCAACAACCCTTCCCATTGCCTTCATTGACTCTGTCACTCAGCTGCCATCCACTGATGTATCCACCCTAGCCAAAGGTCTTGTCAAGAAGTACAGACACAATTTTCTGCAGCTTAGGAACCTTGTTGTCCCAGAAGGTGGTCGGGGATCTTTGGATTCAAAGCATATTAAAGTAAACCTTGATTTCAAGAAGCTTGGCATCCGTCAGTCTCAGATCATCTTTAGGATTGCAGAGCAGCCAGTGCATGGCCAGCTTAGGCTTGATGTAGACCAGGAGCAGGCTAAACATACATTCAGCATGCTGGATTTGTGGCACGGCAGAGTGATGTACATCCATGGGGGATCTGAAGACCCTCAGGACTTCTTCATATTCTCTTTGTTCTCCAGTAGCAGAAAGGAAGTGCCAGGCTATTTAAGTGGACACAAGTTGTACCGGTTTAATGTCACGGTTACACCAACCAATGACGCCCCTGAGTTGAGTCTGCCTGAGGGAAATCTGTTTACTCTTTTGGAAAACTCCAAGAAGAGACTGACCACTAATGTTCTAAAGGCCATAGACATTGACAGCAATTACACAGACCTTGTTTACTCTGTGTTAGGGAACCTTAATGCCAACGCAGGGTATTTGGAGAACGAAGACAATCCAGGTGCACTGGTAACTTCTTTTTCCCATTCAGCTCTTGTAGATGGTAAGATATATTATGTCCACACGGGTGTGAGGAACTCTAGGATTGTGTTGAGAGTCAGTGATGGAGAGAAGGTGAGCAACACTGTGGTTCTTAGAATCATGGCTATAGGACTTAAGTATAAAATTTCCAATAACACGGGACTGGAAGTTATCCAAGGAGAGATGTTTCTTTTAAGCACCAACCAACTGGCCATCTGGACCAATGCATTAAAGCAGGTAGTTGAAATCCGTTACGATGTAATTGAGCCACCCAGATTTGGTGAGCTCCAGAGGATGCACTCAAGTGGCGAATGGAAGATTACCAACTCGTTTTCCCAAAGAGTTCTTGAAAAGGAACATTTGAGGTACCTCAGCACCTACCAGTCCATCCAAACAAGTAATAGCACAGACCACTTCAAGTGTAAAGTAACTGTGGCCTCCAGAGCTACTGAAGAATTGGTGTTTACCATAATAGTAAAATGGATAGACTACACAATAAAGAAAAATAAACCTGTAGAGCTGGACAAAATTACGAGAGCTGTAATTGACTCAGAGCATCTGTATGTAGCAGCACACAGTGTAAATTTGTCTGAGGATGAGCTTCGTTTTAGAATGTTGACTTTACCAAAGTGGGGAATAATTGAAGTGAATAATGCCAAGCTGGATGTAAATTCCACATTTTGTCAAAAGGACATCACAGATCTGAAAGTCCAATACCAACTAATGGAAAGATCATACGAGGACACCAATGATGAATTTGTTTTCCACATATTCTCAAAGCATGCACATTCTGCTAGACACATTTTCAAAATCAATATTAAAGCAGATGTCAACAGCATTTTCATGACAAACAATGGGCTGTCACTTCTTGAAGGTGAAAGTAAACTCATCACAAAGGATGAATTGTTTGCTGAAACTCTAAGCACTAAAGAAATGTACTACACAATCACAAAGACACTGCACCATGGCAAGCTAATGCGAATCAACTTGTCCAACTCAACCAAAGACTTTGACAATATTATTTCCTTTACCAATCAAGACATTCTTGAGGAGCGTATTATGTATGTTCACGATGACAGTGAAACAACTCTTGATAGTTTTACCTTCATAGCCTCCACAAGTCCAGTAACAAAGCTTTCTTTAACAGATAAGGACATTGGCTCCAAGGAAGGCATGTTTAACATCTCAATACAGCTGGTTAATGATGAGAAACCCATCCGCATTGTAGACAAAGTTTTACATGTAGTCAGAAATGGACAGAGGTTACTTACACTTGATGACCTGTGCTACCATGACGCAGATTCAGACTTCAGTGATGGGCAGCTTCTCTACACCCGGCGTGGGATCCCAATGGGGGACTTGGCTCTTGCAAATGACACTTCACAAAAGCTGTACCAGTTTCGCCAAGAAGACTTGGAACAGAAACGAGTGCTGTTCATTCACCATGGGATGACCTTGGGGCGTTTTGTTCTCTTTGTGTCAGATGGCAAGCACTATGTGTCCTCTCTGTTGGATATTAGCGCACAGGATGCTTATTTAAAAACTGGCAACAACACAGGCCTGTTGGTTCAGAAAGGGCAAATCAAAACCCTTACTAATGCTAACTTTAGTGTAGAGACAAACCTTGACATCCGAAATGACAATGAAATATTATTCACAATCCAGGAGGCTCCGAAACATGGTGGGCTGTATTTAAAAGACAGCAAAATTGAGTCATTCACTCAGCATGACCTGAGGAATGGCTTCTTGTCTTATCATCATGACAACAGTAAGAATCTGGCTGACGTTTTTACACTCCTGGTGAAAGCAAAGGACATTCGGCTTGATGTTAAAATACATGTGAAGGTGTACCTGGAAAGCCATCAGAGGCCACCCGTAGTTCTTCATAACAAAACCTTGCTGGTGGAGGAGGGAAAACCAGTTAAGATCGAGAGCAATAAACTCAAGGTAAATATTATCTTTTATTTAGCTACCTTTAGCATTATTTTACTCCATCAAGGGATTTGTTGGGGAAACTACTTTGAGACTGTCATTTACCAAACTACAAGCTTATCATTATTTGAAGTAGTTAAACATCATAACCATCTGAAGAACCATTTGAACAAACTGATTCATTAGATAGAACGATTCACTTTTTATTATTATTTTTTTAAGAATCCGACTTTCCCGTACTACGTTTGGGACCATTTAGGGTGAACCGATTAACCTGAATGAACCTGACTTTCTGACACCACGAGAGAAGCTAAATTCAGACTAGGATACTTAAATACTATGATAATGTTATTCCCAAATTAAGCCAGAGAAGCCATTTCACTGCTACTTGTTGGAAAAAAGTAGCTTGTTACTAGAAAAAGAAAAAAAATCCACTGAAAATGAAAATGGAGTTAAGTTTGTAGCATCCCTACTTTTAGTTAGTTGCTCCTCAACACTGAATGCAAGATTCAAAAATAAAATAGGGCCTACTATTTCTGTTTCTTTTCAGGTGACTCATGAGGCTAGTTCAGCTTCAGAAATAACCTTTACTGTCAAAGTTGCTCCATCTTATGGATATTTACGCTGTTTTATTGAGGGTAAAGATCAGTACCAAGGAACACAAGAGGACCCATTAGTGACCTTTTCCCAGCGGGATGTTAATGCTGGCAACATTCAGTATGTACAGGTGGCACCTGGCCAAGAGAGGGATTCATTCACTCTGGCGGCCAGCAATGGAGTCGCAGAGGTCAATGACATCATCATGTCTGTGGATATCATCCCACGCCTCATACCCATTGAGGTGTCCAATATCACTCTGAAGGAAGGGGCATCTAAAGCTCTCACAGAGGACGTTATCAGAGTAACAAACCCACATTTCTCAGGCCTCAATTTTGTGTACTACGTGTCAGAGGGTCCTCTGCATGGCCGCATTGAGAATTCACGTTTCAGAGGGATTCCTACAACCTACTTTACAAGGAAGCAGGTAAAGTTTTCCCAATTTAAAAAAAAATTATTAAAAAAAAATGGAATATGGAAAGGCATGAGCAATCACTCAAATAGTTAGGTGTACTTTGTTTTGTATTTTATTTCTAAATAAGATTTTTTTAATGTATGTTTATATAGATATTTATATTTTGTTGTTCTTACTTGGCAGGTGGAACAGGAGTTTATTTATTATGTCCATGACAACACAGAGACCTCAGAGGACCACTTCACTATCACAGCAAATGACACAGACCTGCGAAAACACAGTGCACCATGGACTGTGTATGTCCAGATCACAGCCGTCAATGACGAGCCTCCAGCCATTACAGCAACAGGGCTTCTCCTAGTGGTTGGTCTGGAACCTGGGTCTGTTGCCATGGTGATGCCTCTGTCCTCTTCTGGCTAGGGGCTTCTGTAGAAGGGTTTTGCATTGTGGAAATGCTGGATGCCTTCTGGTGCCCGCTTTGGATTCTGAGTTGTGAAGTTCAGACTCAGTGTGGTTTGACAAACACCTTTAGTGGAGGACTTGTGCTTGTTAAAGGCCTTCTGTGACAGGTTACGCAGCTGTTGATTAGGCATTGTGAGGCAGGCCCTAATGCCTAGATGACTTCTTGCAGCTGGAGTCCTCCGCCATCCCAGGGTAATTGTGATCTTTGGAGTAAGTTTGTCAAAGTCTGTGGTAGTAAGCAGGGGGAGTTTCACGCCGGCCCTGCTTGATGTCTGGGGCAGCGATCAGTCCGTGTACAGACTCTGGGTCTGAGAGTATTTAGATTGCCAGATGTGTTGTCTCTGGCCAGATCGTTGGGGTCTGTGGGGTCACACGGAGTGTGTGTCTGCAGTGATCCTCCATAAAGGTCCCTGCCCCACCCCCTTGTGACTGCTGGTTGGTGACGTGTGAACAGCGGCTCTCGCCCCCCCCCTCGCAGGTTCAAAATCTTGGCTGAGGGGGTGGGCCTGCTGACCAGGGGAAATTATGTTTCGTGTTTTCCCTGTCTGTTCACCTTGTGGTCTGCAAGCATATTTCAGTTCATTTGTGACACTGAATTCACCTCGTTGCGTTGCTTCGGTTCGCCTGAAAATTTTTTTTTTTTTGTTGCAGCTGCAGAGGTTTTCAGGGAGCTGACTTGTGAAGTCTCAAGCAGAAGGCTTTGGCTCCCTTTCTCCCCTTCGTAGCTGTGCACAAGCGTGGAGGGCTTGCACTGCTGGCGACGTGATGTTCAGCAGGCTGTCTTTTGCTTAAGTCTATGCGCAGTCGATAGGACTGTTTAAATTCTTTCTGAACCAAGTCAAGCTACTTTCTAATTGCTGAGTCAGGGTTTGGACCTAAGCTCTGTCTGTATGCAGGTGGCCTTCGAAGGCCTAAGATGTGGTGTCTCTCTCATTTAGTTCCACATATGTTGTTTTAAGAGTGACTTTGTGTGAAACAGTTCTCTTTTCAAGTCCTGTGTGATGGCTTTTTCCAGCGGCGCTTGGTGTTGAGCAGCTGTTAGAGCCTCTGTGAAGACTGTTGATTTCTTTCTGTCGCACCATTCGGTGAGGTTCTTTGCATCCGTTTTGTGCTTTCTCTCATTGAGCAGGTGTCAGATCTCTGCAGAATTCTGTGACTTGCAGTTTCAGATCATATACCTCCTGTCTGAGGCCCTTTAGGGTGTGGGCCGAGGAGAGGATGATGCTGGTCAAGTGTTCGCTTATGTCGCAGTCACGCTGTTCCTTTCTTTGCCAGCGCTGGACTAGTCAAGCGCT
The DNA here is from genome assembly GCA_018155175.1 of Sinocyclocheilus anophthalmus. Classification (NCBI taxonomy): domain Eukaryota; kingdom Metazoa; phylum Chordata; class Actinopteri; order Cypriniformes; family Cyprinidae; genus Sinocyclocheilus; species Sinocyclocheilus anophthalmus. The sequence continues at coordinate 31,910 of JADLZN010012101.1, read as the reverse complement.
TTGCATGAGATCAGCAAGCAACCTGGATGAGCACCTTCTGTTAGTTTTGTTTTATATCAAAGGTTGAGTTATATTTTTTTTTTTTGTTTTTTTTTTTTTTTTTTTTCTTTGGTTTGGCGAGGCGTGCCCCGAGCGCCTCTCGCCCTGCCGGCGCCGCCCAAGCCGAGCGCCGCCCTGCCGGCGCCGCCCAGCTCCGAGCGCCTGCCCTGCCGGCGCCGCCCAAGGCCCGAGCGCCTCGCACTGCGGCGCCGCCCAAGCGCCGAGCGCCTCGCCTGCCGGCGCCGCCCAAGCCCGAGCGCCTCGCCCTGCCGGGCGCCGGCTGCCCAAGCCGAGCGCTCGCCCTGCGGCTCTGCCAAAAGCTCGAGCGCCGCGCCCTGCCGGCGCCGCCACGCGCCGCGCCTGCCTGGCGCCGCCCAAGCGCCCTCGGCCCGTGCCGGCCCTGCCCAAGCTCGAGCTTCACGCCCTGCCGGCTCCGCCCAAGCTCAAGCGCTCGCCCTGCCGGCGCCGCCCAAGCGCCTCGCCCTGCCGGCGCCGCCCAAGCTCAAGCTTCACACCCTGCCGGCTCCGCCCAAGCTCAAGCCTCACGCCCTGCCGGCTCCGCCCAAACTCAAGCCTCACGCCCTGTCGGCTCCCTTCTTGAGGCAGGCTCCGCTCTTGCTGCCAGCCGCGCCCTGGCCTCCTGCCCTGCCGGCCCCGCCCTGGCCTCCTGCCCTGCCGGTCCCACCCTGGCACCCTGGTTTACCTCCATCTCCAGGGCCTCTTCCACTACACGGGCCTGGCCCACCATCCCTCCCCCTGATCCACCTCCGTTCCGCCTCCCTCCGGGGTTTGCTCCTGGTTGGGCGTTGGAGCCGCCATTAAGGGGGGGTTCTGTCACAGTCTCAGAGGCGGTGCAAGGAGGGCCCACAGATGACTGGTTCTGGGAGCACATGGCTTGTGTTGTTTGTCTGTTGCCATGTGCTCTCTATTGTCTGGCCCCTCCCATCTTGTAACCTCGTTATGTTTAAGTGGCTCCACTGTGTCCCTCGTTTGGTTACTATTTATTCTCCTTGTGTCTGTCATCCTGTGCTGATCCGTCATTTCTCATAGTGTGTGTTTCGTGTCTGCATGTGTGCAGCTTTAGCTCTGCCTGTCTGTTTTTCCCCCTCGGGGTGGTTTGAGTTTGTTTTTGTTTCATTTTTTATGACTAAAATAAAACACCATTTCTCCAGCGATTGAGTCCTCGCTTCATCTCCCCGCACGCACCATGACATGGTGAGTATACATTATTGACGTGTAGATGTACAGGGTGCTCTTTGTAGAATTAAGCATTTAGAATATTTAAGGTTGAGGCGTACATCTCTAGGAGTGTTGGTGTCGAGGAACAGATGAGATGTCAGCGAGGAGGGAGATTCGTTCACTCTCCGTACTGGTCTGCCAGAAATACAGGAGAGGATGATGAGATCGATGGGGAGGTGGATCGAGCAGACCGTTTAACCAGAATGGGCGGCAGGGAACATTTAAATACAATGACGAGAACTTCAGAGACAGACTGGCAGCTCGAAAGACAGAATGAGAATCTCACCGTCACAAAAACATCACTAAGAACAATGGCGTTTATCAAATGAGCATCATTAGCAGGAATAAGAAGTTCAACCCAAGCGATGTCGCTGTCACGTTATGGTGAGATGAAGTTGTAGGTGTTGTAAACAATAGTAAATCTTTTAGTTTTGTTTATGTTCCCTTTGGTCCCAGCTCCTGTGCCTATCATGAATCTTCATGATACTTCACAATGTGCTTATGGCTCTGAAAGATCACGCGATTTTCCTGTGTTCAGTGGTGAATGTGGGTCGTGTGACTCTCTCCTGGTACAAAGGAAACTGTTTATTGTCCAGCATCAGTGTGTCTCATCTAATCAGCAGTGTCTCTTTACATCTGGAGGTGGAATATCAGGAGAAAAACACCTACAGCTGTGTAGTGAACAATCCTGTCAGCAACCAAACCAAACATCTGGACATCAGTCAACTCTGTCACATAGGACTGAGAACTTTGTTTTGACTTCCTGAAGCTGTGATCCGATCTGGTCGGCTCGGCTTTGATAAGTGTGCTGTGTGTCCGCTGTTGTTCTTCTGGTTAATGACCTCAGAAAGATCGGAGAAGACAAACAGTACAATTGAAACGGGTAGGTACTTGAATGTATAGCAATATAAAACGTTTGTTGCTTTCGCTTTCTGCCGCAACATTTGTAGAAGCTATTTCTTTCATTTTTTTTTGAATTTTCAGTGTTGATAGTCTGATGCAAACTGGTGCCATTTAGGTTACATTAAAAAAAAAAAAGTATAGGTAAAAGAGCAAATAGGGCCGCTTCTAGTGGTAAAGACATGTAAACACCCTGGCTAATCTTTCTATTGTGCCTCTGGAATTCAGAACTTCCAATCCATCCACAATGGAAGCATCCAGGAAGTAATCCACTCTTGCTGTTCACTGACTTCTACAGTAGTATCAGTTGTGTCTGTTCATTGGGCTTTATTGTGTATTTGCATACAAATCAAACACTGCATGAACTGAACTAATGAACTGATGCAAACAATTGAGTTTTAGAGGAATATTCAGTATTTATGCAATTATTAATGGCACAGAACAGAAGAGACACTTTGCACATATAAGACCAATCACAAATCCCCATGCGAACAGCCTAAAGATTAAACTAATAAGAACCATTTCGATCAACATTGTAAAGACAGAAATGTATAAATCATTTTAGATTACTCATCATATAATTCCGTAATTGTTCATAGTTATATAGTATCAAATATATTGAAGTCAATACATAGCTGGATAACACATTCACCAAGGCCATTCGGAAATGAAGCTTTTAATTTGATAGTTTTATGATGTCATCACAATAGTGCAGAGTCATTTAAAGGTCTGCAATGAATGCTAGCTACAATTTCTTGATTGTGATGCTTGTAAACCGCATTTGTTCACTGAGTGCAGAACTATTAGACAAGGGAAAGCTGTAAATCGGTATACATTAGTTCAGGAGTCATAACAAAAGGGTCAGATTTAATTAACAAAGCAAAATGCAAAACAGTAAAAAAAAAATCTTAAAAATATTAATATGCTACAACATGGGATGATACAAAATGGAAATGCGAAGAAGAACTTAATTTTAAGCAATTAAAAAGCAAAAAAAAAGTATTGCTCAACATGTTAGTGGCTGCCCATTTGACACTGTATGAGTCAAATTCTGAAACTGTGTCTCTCAATACAGATAAGAATACATGATCGTGTGTAGTGTAAAACTAATACATCAACAAACTTGCTTACTGTTTATAGCAAATACACCCTTGTCCTTTTATACAGCGTGTTTTATTGTTACTGTGGAGTTTGTACGGTTATGAATGGATTCATGTGCTCATGAGGTTGATTCAATTGATCCTCGCTAAAACCTGTTACAAAAAATATGAAAGAGAACAGCAATGAATAAAGATTGTTGTAATCGTCTGCAGTATACGAGGTCATGGATGCATTCACACAACATAAAGAAAACACATACTTCACGGGAAACACCATGGAGAATCTTACCACACTGGACTGGGAGTTCCTGCTTAGATAATTCGCTTCTGGCAGTAAACACAATTTAAATATATGAAAATCCCGACTTCATTAAGACAGAAAAGTATGTGAAACAACATCTAAACATTTGTCTTTCTTTGAGCAGTATTGCTCTTTTGGACAGTCAGAAGTCTTGCTAGCTAAACTTATTTTCGTTTAAACTTTTAGCTTCCATTAAGGTAAAGCAGTAAACCTCTATCCCATTCTTAGGACATGGAATAGCACAATTATAGCACCCACTGATACTAGACACCTTGTTTGGTATGATGACACTGTTTGCTAGTAACGTAAAAGGTAAAGAATCAGAAGGTTCAGTGTTGTATTAATATTTCATATAGGCTACTGTTGTTTGTTTGGATGGTGCTTAATATCGGAATGGACAAATTCATACACGCACATTATTGGCTAGAAACAACAAAAAACAAAAATGTCTAAAATAAGCTGAGATCAACACAGATCATATTGTTAGCAGCTTGTAATTTTTAGCTGCTCATCGTAATCATCTTAATAGTAATAAGATTTCATGTAGTTTTTTATGTATGTAAACTGTGGGTAATAATTACTTTGCCGTGACTGACAGTAAAACCCAAAAGCAACTGTAACTGCCAATAAGGACTATCAAAACATATCAGGCTGTATAAACCTGGGTGAAGACCTGGACTTCGTGTGGATTTTGTGTTACAATAGCTAAAATGAGCCCATAATTGTGTGCGGTGATTGTCGTTCTGATTATATTCTTATTTAAAAAATCTTTAGAAATGCATTAATATTGATTGTTATTTTTTGTATGGTTTGTCATGCCACTACTCACCTTTGACTCAGTAACAATTAGTCCTAGTAAGGGCACATGTTGTTGCCATATTAGATGATAATCTCCAGAGCTGTGGTTTCAGAGCCACGAGGGGTGAGAGATACTGTTTTTCGTAAGCTGCAGTCTGCCTTTGAATTCACACGCATTTCACATACTATGAACTGATTGGTCACTTTATTGACTTCAGCAAGGAGATGGTCTTCAAACTTCCACAAGATCAGTCATATTCTGGTAGGTCAATTTAAGACCAGAGGTTGTTAGAAGTGACAGATTCTCCATTCCTTCATGACAACAGTCTGCAGCAACTGTCAGCAACAAATACATATGAGAACAAACAGGTAACTCCGATATTAAATTTTTTTTCCCCACACACTAGGACTTGAAAACTGATAATTTGGGAATATTTTAGATACACTCTTTTCCAAGGTCCTATGTCAATTAGCCACACGACATTATTACTATAGCTCTTACGATAGCAGTTGGTCTCACGCTTTGACTCGAAGAAGCCTGTTGTCCAACGTTTTTGAAGCGGGTATTTGTGTGTAGTTTCTAAGTTTTATTAAAAGGAAACGGGGAGCATTGATAAAGAATGAAGTATGTTTTGATTCCATAAAAATTTCAAAGAAACTGTAGTCTTCAATAAGAAACATAGTATGAAAAAGGGACACAACTATTATACCTATTATGACAGAGTTTACACCTGATTTTTATGATGATTTATGATATATATAGATAGATATATAATGATATATATAATATATATATATAGAATATAAATAATTTTTAATTTTATATTATATTTGTTTGTAGTTTGTAATTTTTCTACATTTATTTATTTATTTTCCCTATATTGGCTGGAAGATTGGTTTAGTTCTGACCATGTTACCATTCGATCATGAACCTTGATCAAATTTTTCATTTTGTCATGAGCAGATAATGTCACCATTAATTTTCATTTTAATTGAACAGGATTGCCATCACTGCAAGAACTTGAAAACCAGGAGGTGTTAGCTGTGTTAGTACAGTGACAAATGCTTCAATGAATGCAAGGCATCCTAACAACAGGGTCTTTTCATGGCAAGATTCATGGGAACCTTGAAATCAAATTTCATTCTAGCCACCTGCGCTGATAATGTCACACTGATATGGGGGCCATGGTCCATTCCGATTGTACTGTGACTGGTAATTTATCATCAAACTTAAACTTTCACGAGTTCGACTGCCAATCCAGTCTGAGGTTTGCTGTCTTAATGGAGGGCTCGAAGCCGAGGCGTCAGCTTGAGCCACATTGTGGTACTACCTAGGCAGGGGTGGCGAACATCGATGCTGGAGAGCCGCAGCCCTGTAGAGTTCTTCTCCAACCCTAATTAAAACTCACCTGACTGTAGCTTCCTAATAACCCTTCAGAACTTGATTAGCTTGTTCAGGTGTATTTGATTAAGGTTGGAGCTAAACTCTGGCAGGTTTGCGGCTCTCCAGACCGGACATTTCACACCCCTGCCATCGGTAGAGGGATGCATAACAGAACAGAGGAGAAGGAAGCCAGAAAAGGAAAAAATCGATGCTGGACAGTGCAATTAGACCTGCTTATAGTAGGGTTGACCATGCAGGAGTGTTTGGTTGCTTAAAATCACCATTTGAAAATTTTATCTGACCATAGAATCCAGTCCTGTTTGATGTATGTTGGAGTTTTTTATTTGAGAGCATTTCTTTTCTTTTTTTTTAGGATTTCTGACCCCAAGACTAAACTAATCTCTGCAATTCTCCAGCTGTAATCATTAGAGGGTCTTTAGCCACTCAAACTCTCCCCCTCACCGTGCATTAGGACGATATAGACACAGGGGTGGCGGAACTCGGACCGGGAAGCGCAAGCCTTGCAGATTTCAGCTCCACCCTAATTAAAATCACCTGCCTGTAGCTTTCTGTAACACTCAACCTGGATTAGCTTGATCAGGTTGTGTTTGATTGGGATTGAAGCAAAATCTGCAGGGCTGAGGCTCTCAAGGACCGATTTCGCCACCCATGATATAGACACACATCCTTCTTCCATACAGATGTAACATCTTTAGTTGATGGACTTATTCATTATTGTCGGATGGTGGACATGGGGATTTTCAATGATTTGCTCAGTTAGGTAGCACTTTGAATTTGGCCTTTGTTTACCTCATTTTATACTCCTGTGAAATGAGAAAATTAAATGGCTGGTTAATTTCATGGTCCCTAGTAACCCTGGTGTGCAAAAAAAAAATGGAAATATACTTTAGAGATATTTTACTCATAATAATTTCTAGAGGTACAAATAGTTGTGGCCAATGTGTATTAGAGAAACATATTTATTTCACAGGGTGACCCCCCCCTTCAGTTTTAACTCAATGAAAGATTAGATGTATTTTTTAGGAAAAGATCAGATGGATAAACATGCAGATGATTTTCACAGCCTTTTTGATAGATTTAACCACGGGTACCAACAAGTCTGACCACGAATGATATACAAAAATAAAAAAAAAACACATCAATTAACTCACACAAGTAGATTGTATGAAAGCACATACTTTGTTTCAAAATGAGCCCTAACACACAAAATAATAAGTTGATTAGGGATAGAAAATGATCAGTTTCCAAAAAAGCAACATAAAAATTTGGAAAGTTGATTGCTGTATCAGTTTATGAAAAATGTTAACTCAGTTAGAAAATATTAAACATTGTTAAATACGTTTTCTGTCTCATATTTAAATATCAATCATATTTTTCATCAAAACTAAATATAATATCATAATTTAATTTTCTCATATTTATTTTGATTTTTAATGGTTTGTAAGTCATATTTTGTTAACTATTATTTTGATATGTTTGCTATTTGCATAGTTGCTACTATGGTCCATAGTGTGATTTATGGTGAATTATATAAAAAAAAACTAGGAGGGCTAAGTTTGATTCAAGCTCACTGTAATTATTAACTAATAGGATCCCAAAACAATGTCCCCGTCTTTTGATTCGTAGATAATCACAAGTTAGATTTCAGTGATATTTTGACCACTGAACTAGGAAATGTCCACCGGTGAAATCTGGTCACCTTAGCTTATATAGGCTCGTATGATGAATGGACAGTATTGAATTAGGCTTCCTCCTGAAACCTAGACCTTTGGAAATTCAGTATGAACAAGTTTCCTAACACTGTTAAAATCATCACAGGTTGTACACGTGCGAGATTAGAATACGAATAAAACTTAAATTAGCCGATTATTCTCTAAGTATTGTTTACCGAGACTCACAAGACTCGTGGTAATTATATAGTTTCTGTGGTAATATAACAATTATAGTAATATAAACACATTACTTTACCCAATACTGTAATAAGTTTTCTATAGGCTACTCATACACTCAGTTTACTGTAGTAAAAACTAAAGCCTATATACAGTAGGCTATGATTACATTTATCAGTCATGTAAAGTAGCATTCCATTAACAAGGTTGTACATAATATAATATATACCGTGATAATACCACTTTATATCGTGTGGTTCAAAAACACTAGTATATTAATTACATTTACTATAGTCTTTTTTTATATGGTTTTCTCAGAGAGAATTTCAAAAATGTCAAGAACGGAGGCCCGTTGTCGGTTTAGGCTATAAGTACAATTAGGTAGCTCTGCAGACCTTTTAACGTTAAAATTTCAATTCAATTTCGTGGGTGTATAGGTATACATTTAAGTGTTAATTTGAGAGAAAACTAAAAACTGTGCGTAAAGAGGCCAAAATATGATGTGAGAAAAGTGAAGCTAGGCCTACTCACCAAGAGTAACTTTGAATTTCCTGTGCAAGATCATACTGATGGTGTTGATCTCCACCTTATAAACTCCAGACAGTTTCATTTGAATGTTTTTGATGGTAAGATCTCCGGTCTGATTATTCAGATGAATGTTACTCCATCCCGAATCGCCAGCGCTGTTTAATCCATTAACTTGCACGAGACCATCGCCGGTTCCAAAGTTTGTTTGTTTACATTTACTAAACGATTTTAACATTACCGTTTTAATTAAAAATGACAAACGACATGTCATTCGAAAGCTCAGAGTTTCAAGGTTTGACATTTACGACCCTATTCTCATAGCGATAACTTCATTTTAATTCGTAACGGGATTTGCCATCACTTCACAGAACACTGAAACGGGACATTCTTACACGTTTTAGTCCAGTGACAATGACTGATGACTTCAAGCATGCTAACACCAGTGTAGTTTTCATGGCAATATTACAAAATAAACAAATAAATTCGATTTTTTTAGTTCAAACAGTGGTAATTTAGGAAGAATATCGACATCTCTGCTTTATTTACATAATATTCCTTCGGAGTAAATTATAATTCTTTCCACATTTTCAATAAATTATGCAATCCGATGTGTATTTCAGTATTAAATCAAGTTTGATAGAGTCTTACGTACAGAATGACCCCACCCCCAGTGTTCTTTCTGCAAAGCTGATTGGTCAATCATTCAAAATATTCTAACAGCGCCACCGGCTGTTGTGACGTCCAAATATGCCGGACCCATAATATTTATTGCACACAGGAAGCCAATTTAAAGCTAATACAGTTCAGATGGATGCAAAATGCAGCCAATGTATAGATAATTACATTGGGGTTTCAGCCATATGTACATTTCCAAGCATAGCCATTTTGTAGTTAAAATAAAACCTGCATTTAGATATCTTAATTTTTGCTTTGTCTAATATATGCACCACTAATGTAACAAAAATAACTGAACAAAAACAAAAACAATTATTGTTTTCTGACAGGTTTCCAAATGCTTATCCTTCCTTTCTTGTTGGTTAGAAAAACAAAGAGTTCCCTCAAACTCACTTTATTGGTTTAGTCAACGGTACTGTGTCGGGTCACTCAAACAAATGTAACAATATTTTCAAGGCACCATAGATTCACATGGGGAAATCAATCTTTGAATGACTTAAGCAGGGATCACAATATGATTTTGACAACAATTTTGTCAATGAAGACACATTTTCAGATTTATATGGTTGTTGGGCAACATCAATAGTGCTGATTACTTCTTTTGACATATGCATTAATTTTTGTATATTGTTGGGTGCACAGTGCTATTTGAACAATATAGCACAAGCATAAATCTGAAAAAAACTAAAACCAGCAGAATAAGGATGTGGAAGATTGCAGAAAATCAGGCAGAGTAAGTTTTGTCTCATATTAATGATATTTTTCAAATGTACCTTCTATAAGAGAAAAAAGCTAACATTAATTTCATTTTTAATGGAAACCCCTTGAGATTTTACTATTGAATTGGCCAGACTTGTGGCTTTCACAAATCATTGCGCTTTCAGTTGCTCTGGCACAGTTTTGTATAGTTATTCCTATATATATTATTCATAATTTATGGATCTATACATTCCAAAACATTTAGACTTCTTTTACTCTTTTTTCTATAACACTATAATGAATTCTGACTTCTGAACAGTAAACTCATAACTATCATCTCTTTAAAGAGACCACAGCTATGCATGTAGTCTAAATGGTTGATAAACTGCAGTCTTTTTAGTTTGTGTAGGTCATGTTTGGGTTTGAGCTCAGTTAGAGGGGTGACTGTTAACAGGTTAACACAGCAATGAGGGTGCCTTGATCTCCAAACCACCGTATCACATCATCTCTCTGTATTTTAGTAACACCAGTGTGTAGAGTGACAGATTCTCCCTCCATCACTGACACTGACTCCACAACATCTGTCTCAACAACAAACACATGAGGAGAACAAACAGGAGCAGTTTAAAACAGAGATTGATTACTGCAAGCAATTTTCAAAAAATATAGTAGGGTGTGAAAGCTTGAGATTACATTGAAAATTCTTGATCTAAAATATTTTAGCATTTAAAAAATGCAAAACATTCAAACATTTTTATATAAAAATTCTGTTACCAGGTTATGTGATGTCAATAATAATATTTGGAATGAGAAAAAAAGCATGACTTTGGATACCACTGTATTTAAAATGGTGCCACCAATAATACTGTATAGATAATGTTATAAAGAAAGAAAGAAAAAGATCAATCCATCTGTCAATTAATTAATGGCTGCTTATCATGTTCTATTGGCTCTTACTCTGACCCTCGTTAATGAAATATTAAATCAGAATTTCTACACTAAGCCTAATTGTCAGTATAAAGTTCCCTGAACTCAAAATCAGTCATCAGGAAAAGATAACACAACACACCTTATGTTTTCAATTGGTAATTGGATTTTTTTTTATTGTTTGATATTTACAAAAAACAAAGGCAGTACAATTCCACTTAATTTATCTGAATGTTCATTATTAATGGTTTTTATCTTTCTGAATTTTCAGGGACTTCCTTATAATATAATAATTATCATCATTATAGTTTACATTATTACAACAAACAAATGAGTCAATATTATGAAAAAGACTATATGTCTAGATCTATACTATTAATAATTGTGATACTGTATAGTGATGTATACGCTTTCCCAAGGATTTTTCCCTCATCCTATTTTAATTAGGCATAACACATTCCTGGTTAAAAACAAACAAACAAAACAAATTAATTAATTAATTTAAAAATGTAACATTAATAATACATAAATGCATGAAATATAGTAAATTAATAAAGATAATTGTTTTAATTTTTGTGAAAATGATCTGATTTGGTCATTTATTGGCTTTTTTATTATTATTAAATTGACATAAAAAAGAATAATATAACACACCTCACACACTTAACTTCTTTGTCAGTTGCTGACATGTTTTTATTTATTCATCTTTTTTTGAATTTACAACAAAATATAAATAGCTTATCTTTTAATTCCAATAAATAGCATTACATGTAAAACTTGGGTTACTCACCATGAACAGTAACACTGAAATTCTTGGATATTAGATGTCCACCCCCGATGTCTAGTATATAAATTCCTTCATGTTGAGATGTGATGTTTTTGATGGTGAGAGATCCAGTTTTATGGTCCAGCTCCAGTCTGCCTTCGAAACTCCTATCAGGAACATCATTTGTTGGGTTGTTGTTTTTAATTTCATATTTGTTGTTTTTAACTTCAGCTATGATGACATTATCTTCACGCATCCACTCGATTATATCATCGCTCTGTAGTTCAGAAACAGTAGTGTGTAAAGTGACTGAATCTCCCTTCATCACTGATACTGACACTGACACTTCAGCAGCACCAAACACACCTGAAGAACAAAGAGAAACAGGTGTTGCAAAGAGCGAGATCAAACTTACGCAGTAATGTTGAGTCAAAAGATGTGCCATAAGTGTTAATATCTATGACATTGAAATTCTCTCAAACAATTTAAAGTAAGTGACAGACTTCGAGAATTGTGTGCACAAGTCTCAAAAAAAAAAAAAAAACTATTCTTAAAAAAGTATTCTGCAACCATAAATAAGGCATTTACAATAACTACAATAAAAAAATGAGAATGATAAATTCATGGTTGTATCACCACAGAAATTAAGTACAGAAGTAAAATCACAACCATATATAACCACCAGCCTCCTGAGGTGTGAAAATATAACGTTTACAGGACAAAAACCAAGTTCGAAGTAAGAAAGTACAGTCTTTTACATGCACTTACTGGTCACACAAAGTTTAAACAACACAATGTAGAGGCTACATTCAGCACAAATGTGAGACCAACTTTGTATTGTTTCTTCTTACTGGGTTTCAATTGAGTGATATATAATGACTGGTATATAGATATATTATAATATGATATTTTTTGGTGTGCAAAAAAGTAATTCATGTCACTTCTACATTGTATTACTAATGAGATACTTATATGACAGGCTACTTAATGAATGTCTTTCCTACTGTTCTGGACTTTGATGTGTAAGTGCCAGGACTGTCTGTAGAGGACAGAAGCCTCTTAAAAAATATCTTAATTTATGTTCAAAGCCTTACAGGAGTGGAGGACATGAGGGTGAGTACTTAACAAGGAGTTTGTTTTTTTTGTTGTTTGTTTTTGGAGGGGGGATTAAACCAGAGCCAACAGGATATCTGATTCACTGAATCGAGCAAGAAGCTATGGTGTTGGCAAGAGTACTAGAACACAGGTGAAGAAGCGCTTTGTACTAATACAAGGTATTTGTTTTGGTGACTGAATCTTCCACAGCACAAACAGAATGACAGTTACAAAAAGACAAGACACAGATAATAAACATATATAGAATAAGTAAATATTTAATAATAATTTTTTTGAAAGAACACAATACACAAAATAAACAATATATGGTATTTGTGTGTACATGAGTGTTATGTACAAATGCAAGGAAATGTAATTAAGAAGCACGGTGTGATAAATAAATGCATGTATAATGTTATTGTACAACAAATATGTTGTATTAAAATTATTTACTTGATCACTTGATTATGTATTTTGCGTATTTCAAATACAAACTACGGTCTCTCAAAGTATCTAATTACAAATTACATTTAATTTTTATTGATCAGCAAAATACAAAGTACACAATAGGCTAGGCTACGTATTTAGTCATTAAATACGTATTTCAAATACATTTAATTAAAATACTGCTGATTACCACAGTAATTCAAACCCACTCCACCTACTGTACTGTTACAACATCATTCAGTAAAGCACTTCAAAGCAAAAGCGATAATTACGAGTTTGAAAATGGTGGTCTATCTCAAGGGCGTGTTTACTATTTCCGGTTTATTGAAGCAATAAACAGGATTATCACACCTAACAATAACACTATAATTCACATTGATAACAGCTTTATGAATAAATATGTGCTCTGTCTATAGCCCGGATTGACGGCGGGGATATCTACTAATGCGTTTGTGGTGTTGTCAGTTTTAATGTAAAATAGTAACGCGCTTAAAGTATTTAAAGGCCGTCAGCGCCCTCTAGTCTTCACTACTAAACACACACGTGCACAAGTTCATCGCCACAAAACATAAGCTGTCATGTGTCATTATTCACAGTGCGACTCATCACAACATCTGTTTATAGATAAGTAAATATCGTTTAAAGTTTTAGGAAACACTGGAGATATAAAATAATAATAGCAAATGCGTATTATCTGTTTCCAGTTCATTGCCTACTGAAACCGAAAGTGCTGGATTTATTAAAATAAAACCTACTCACCGTCCACGAATAATAAAACCCACAAAATTAGAGAATGGTTCCGCATTTTAATGCCGCTTCTGACCGCATCCAAACTGAATGACGGCAGTGATTCACGGTGCTGATGAGAGACTCGAGACAAACCTACCAAGTCACGTGACTTCTGCGAATAAGGACATACTACTGTCTGACGTCATACAATTTCAAAGTGTCTCAAAGGTCAAAAAGTCAAATGTCTTCATAAACATATATATATGTACATACATATACACCTCTATGAATATCAATGAACAAACTGACATAAAGATGCTAAATCGTTTGCATATGGCAGTTTACTTTTTATTTATTTAAATTCTTTTACATATTTTGGAAATTTAGGTTTTAAAAGGAAAAAAAAAAACAAACATCATTCCCAGTACACTTCTAAAAAATGCGGGTTGTTTCAACCCAACTATGGGTCAAATACGGGCTAACCCAACTACTGGGTTACATTTTTTAATTACATTTTTAACCCAAAAGTTGGTTAGTCCATATTTGACCCAAAGTTGGGTTGAAACAAACCAGCATTTTTTAGAATGTAGCACCTCTAAAAATGCTGGGGTAAATATAAAACCCAATCAAATCAAAAAACAACCAACCGCTGGGTCTAAACAACCCAATTGCTGGGTTTGTCCTTTTTTAACCCAGCGCTGGGTTATATTAACCCAGCATTTTTTAGAGTAAAGAGCATATAGACCAGCAGGACTTCAGTTGCCAAAAGTACATTTTAAATTCAGGTCACATTTAAGATTTCCTAGTCAGATCATGATCACATACACGAAACTGATAGAAAAAACAAAACAAAAATATGTGCAAGATTGATTTCTGTTTTTTAGAGTTACACTCTAAAAAATGCGGGTTTAATACAACCAGGGCTGGGTAAATTAGGACAAACCCAGCGCCTTGGGTTAAATGTTAACCCACCTCTCGGGTGAGTAACCCAATGCCGAGGGTCAAAAAATAGCCCAATTGCTGGGTTTGTCCCGATTTTACCCAGCACTGGGCTGTATTTAAACCAGCATTTTTTAGAGTGTAGGCTACATAAACACTTGTAAAAAAACTAATAAGAATATACATATAGTCAACAAAAAAAATGAAGTATCAAAGTACCAAAATCACAAATGGAAATTTAAAATTGAGGCCATTTTCTCCCACATTTATTCACCGAGCAGCAAAAGTAAAAAAAATAAAGCAACAATGCTGTATTTCCAGTGTTTCATAATAGCAGTGCTAAAGCCGTAGTGTCTTCTATTATTATTTGTTTAAGCAGTCATACAAAGTGCATTATAGATATGATTAAGTCATTTATACGCTCACAGAAAAAGGCATATCAATTTGAAAATTACAGTGCTAGACACAAGTAAATAAAATGTATTATTTCAGCAAAAGCATGTCAGTAAACACATCACAGGCTTAAGGATATGTACAAAAACACAACATTCACATACATTAGCTGCACTTTATGTACATAACATTTCTGATATGGTGAGTTCTTGGTCATTCATGGGTGTAGAACTTTTTAGAGGCAAATAACATATATGCATATATGACACATTTCTCATCAATGTTAATAGCATTATACCAACTCCAACTCTATCTCTTCACTCATCAAAGGAGCCTCAACTGACTCTTTAGGTATGTTTTGACTCGAATCTATAAGAAAGCACAGAATAATCACCGAAGATGTGAAGAGATAATGTTGCTGTCCTACTACACAAAAAACATAACAGGTAAAAATTCATAAAGTGCATCTTAATGATGATATATACAAGCCAATCTGAGCTACTCACCAAAGACAGAAACATTGAATTTTCGGTATAGTTCCACTTTTCCATTGGTGGCAATCTGTAGTTGATAATCTCCAGAATCTGTGGTTCTGGTGTTTGTGATAGTCAGAGATCCAGTCTTACAGTCCAGCTCCAGTCTGTTTCTGAACCTCTCATCAGCACCATCATAAGTCTTCTGACAGATCTTATTGGCTGCTCTGCTGATTTTTGCTATGACGCTGCCTCCAAACTTCCACTCTATCACACCACCTCTCTGTAGTTCAGTACGATCAGTGTTGAGAGTGACAGGCTCTCCCTCTATCACTGACTTTGGCATTGATTCTGTTTTATCAACAAACATTGGTCAAACAAAGCCAGAATTCAAATGAACAACATTGTCAATAAGAAATAAAGAAAAGTCCATTTACACTATTATAGATTAATTATGTTCACACTCAAGCACAGGAAGCTGAGTATTATCTGAAGGAAACACTCACCCGGTTCCTGCGCCCCTGTAGATTGACAGCAGTTATTTGACCTCAGTTTCCCGAACAAAACTAGGAATGAAGGTAAAACCACATAACCCCTCTTAAATGCATCTCAGTGGTATCTATTTTCCATCACTTGAGTATTTTTTTTACAATGAGATTCTTTTGTAATAACCCATTATTATAATAATTACACCTAAAGAAACACCTAATAAAATTGGTTGAAAAGATTTGCATTTCTGTTACTTACAGTTCCTGTTGCGCCAGTTTTTAAAGCCCGTAGCCAAACACCAAACCGCCACCATCAACAAAAGCACTATAGCGATTGACATCCAAACTGCATGCGAGTGGGATTTCGTGACGGCTAAAAAAATGATTGGAAATTAGCACAGTGTTGGGAAACTACCTCACATATTGACACAAATAAAATGAGAATCTTAGGATAACTGCATCTCATTTAAATACATTTACACTGTATAGTAAAATAATTCCAAAAAACATTCTAATATATAACTTAATATAAAATCAAAGTGCAGTTTAAAATTGCCTGTGATACTCACCACTAACAGTAACGTTGAATCTCCTGTATTTGGTCCCAGTGTTATTACTAATCTGTAGTATATAAAACCCAGAATGTTCAGGTCTGATTTTTGTGATGGTAAGAGATCCGGTCAGTTTGTCCATTTTCAGTCTATTATTAAACATCTCACTGTAACCAGTATCTGATGAGACCTCACGGGTTTCTCCATCAATTTTAGCGATTGCAGTCACATCACTTTGACACGGGACATGATGAAGTGGATTATATTTGCATCCGACTGTGGCTCGTCCAAACTTCCACAGCATCAGATCATCTTTCTGTACTTTAAAATCAGTATTTAGAGTGACAGATTCTCCCTCCTTTGCTGACACAGGCTTTAATTTATCTGCATCTGGATCAAACACACCTGGAAGAGTTTCACAGATGATTATTTGCACCACAACTACACCAAATTAATGTATATAGATACAATACATTTAAACAATACATTTAAAGGGGATTTTAAATACTAAATACTAGTCTAAACTTTACAAAGGCAAACAATTAGTAACTACTTCAAAATGTTCACATTAATGTTTTAGACAACCAGTATTGTAATTAATAAAGGTAGAAAAGTTCTATATACAAAACACATGTGAGAACTTTCCTCAGATTTATTTGCATAATATATAGGAACCAGACCACCTCACTACAATGTGGTCTAAAAAAAAAAAACTGTGGGATTCTTACTATATGGGAGTGGGCTGGCAGGTCACAAGACAACAAAGAGAGAGAGTTTGAAGGCCAAACAGAGGGAATGAACTGCACAAACCTAGGGACCCATTTCAAGAAAAGCTGATTGTGATGGGACCTTCTTTCACGGATTAAATCTTCACTACAAGGATAGAGTTTCAATGTAATGAAATAATCCAGGTGAGATCTATCTGTTTACTTAAACCCAAAGCTTCCCTTCATTGTTTGCTGCTGTTATTTATGCTTTAAATGTTTTTTTTGTTGTTGTTCAGTTTCTAGTCATGTTGTGATTCTCACTTTTAAAAATTCTCAGCTGTCTGGGTATGATTTTTGTCGACACATATTATGAATAAATGGTGTTTTAAGCTGTGTTTTTTCGCTTTCAATGTAATGCTATTTATTTGCATGTAAAACCTAAAATCGACCATTTCACAACTGTAAATTAATTCCCAACTGTAATCAATGTGTTAATTCCACAACAAGTTCAGATTTCTGCTGAATATAATCATCAATGCACTACTCACCAGTTACAGTCACATTGAATCTCCTGTTTGAGGAGCCGCTCGTGCTGATCATGTCCACTTTATAAAACCCGGAGTGGTTAGTTCTGATATTCCTAATGGTCAGAGATCCAGATTCAGTGTTTAACTCCAGTCTATCTCTAAATCTCCCATCATTACCATCTTTCGTCGAGAACGTTTGGGAAGCCTTGTTGAATTGAGCTATGAGAGTGTTTTCAAACTTCCACAGTATTGTGTCATATTTTTGTATTTGATTTAGACAAGTGTGCAGAGTGACAGAATCTCCCTCCATCACTGATATCGACTTCACGCCATCGGTCTCAAAACCAAACACAGCTAGAAAACAAATACACAATTAATTTATAACATATAACTCCTATTGCCAGTGTTGGGGAAAGTTACTTTTAAAGGTAATGCATTGCGATATTGCGTTACTCCATAAAAAAAAAGTAACTAATTACGTTACTCAGTTACATTCTATGGAAAGTAATGCGTTACGTTACTTTTGCACTACTTTTTAAATCTGGACAGGGCTTGCTGGTTTGCTTTTAAAATAAAAAAGTTATGTTTTTGGCAAATATAAAAGCCTTTTCATACCAAAAGTGAAATGAATAAGCCTCAGGCTGAAGGGAAAGTAAATTTACGTCCGTACAGTAGAATGCAGAAGAAGACATTTCAAACCACTTCAGCAATAAACAAAGACACAAATGTTTGTCTAGAGTAACTTTTGCTTATTAGTACGGTTGAACTGGATCATCGAAGGTAAGAAGCAAAGACATTGAATAATAGAATGGGATTAAATACATAAAACACAATATTTGTGTTGTTTAACATTTAATTATGCCTGGTTTGCGTCATATTCTGAGTGCATTTTTTATGCATTGGAGGAATACGAATCTGTGGGGTGTTTTTGGAGTGAGATGAATGAATGCATATTCATATTTATTTTAGAACTACAGTAACATCTGATTTCTCTCAACATGGGGACAGGAGAGCTGCCAATCAATAAATTGGAAAAAATAAAGTTTTTTATTTGAAAAAGTAACTCAGATATTCTGTAAATTAAAAAGTAATGCGTTACTTTACTAGTTAATAAAAAAAAGGAATCTGATTACGTAACTCGCGTTACTGCGTTACCCCCAACACCCTATTGCACATAGATTATAATCACACTGGAATTGTCTCGACTCATGTTAAATGCTCCAAATAGGATCTATGTAAAAATAACTAAAACATACATGTAAATAAACAATAAATAAAACAGTACAGAATCCAAATTTGACCAAAAAGGCTACGTAAATAAGTAACAGTTATAAACAATTGGATTTGTTGTAGCTAGGTAAAGAAGATACAGAAAATAGTATTTTTTATGTTAATGAAGTAGGTAAATAAACGTGTGTTTGCACACACAACAAATATTCGCTCAATAAAGGCCCTGTTTAATGGTTTATGCAAAAACAGCGACAATGCAAAAACCCCACATCAACGACGTCACGACGCTGAAACGTAAAATACGCAAACTACGTACACAAAGCACATGCGGTAGATCTGGACAATATATCTATTGTGTCGATGCACTTATGGAATACTCCCTCCAAAAACAAAGCATTTAAGGTGTATACACGACTTACTACCGCTATAAAATAGTTCCAAAAAATATTTTAAATGTCAACAAACGCACCCCACTTCCTGTTTCCATTGAGTGAAACGAAAGTGACCAAACATGAACAGAATTCCACGACTTACCGTCAGCGAAAAACAAGAAAAAAGCGAGGACAACTAGATTCTTCATATTTCTGAACATCTTAGTAAAATATGAGTTTACTACGACGATTATTTAAATAAATCTGAGAAGACTGGCCGTTTGATTATGGGTGGTTTCCTAGCCACAGCCAAACTGACAGAGAATTACAAGCTAAAACCCCAACTGAAGACCGATTCCGAAATTCATAAATGATTTTTTCATAACGATGGCTGTGCTGAAAGAAAGAAAAACCAGTGCGTTTGCTTTTTGATGGGGAAAACGCTGAAAAACACCTGCTGTAGGCAGCAGCATGTTCTGTTGTAGGTTAGTTTACAGCGCCTTCTAGCGACCGGCTCTATTAAATCTGGTTAAGGTGGTTTTAGATCTAGGCTACCTTCACCAGTCGACTTCTAAGAGTTATTCAGTCATGTGTGAATACAACAACAGGAACCGGCCCATCGACCACCTAAGTACCACTTCCTCTTGTACCTACATTTGACCAACAGATGTTTCCATTGTTCAGAAAATGAGTTTTTTTTTCAAAATTTATGTTCTGAGACTTTTACACTTTTCGAAAACATTGAACTAGATCATGTAAATGAATTAACTTTTTCCCCCCTCAATATCTGACACCACTGAAATCATGTTAATTGGATGCTATAAAAATTCCAGAGAAAAATTGTGATTAATGTTCCTTCTTTATTATTCCAGATATTTCCCAATATACAAAAAGGCATCAAGATTTTCAATTACAACCCTTTTAAGGGGGCCAGCCTAGAACATAAAAAACATGTGTTGGGAGGAGGGAGGGTAATCAGAATTATTTACATAAGTGCAATACCTTTGGAAATCTATAATTATGAATATAAATGATTTAAAAGCTGAATTTCACAATAATATTAAAAAAGAAATATGGGGGCCTACAGAACAGGTCACATTCAACCACCCAAATCACAGTCACAAGAGTTTATCATAATCTGTCCCATTTTAAACACAGTACAAAAGCACGTAAAATATAGAATCTTAAAAAAACAGAAAAAAAGAGGCCCCAACTTTCCATAACAACCATGAAAAAAAAAGCATTGCGATTTTAACCACAAAACAGGCTCAATCCCTAAGTCGTGTGCCACATGAAAAAGAAACATCTATCACACATCTCCTTTTATAATACCCTTTAAAAGCATGCAATCAATCTCTAAGGAAAAACTTTTTATTATTATTTTTTTTTTTAAATGACACCTTCAGATGTCAGGTGATCTAAAGAATTTGCACCTAAAACTTTTAAAGCTGCAGTCAATGGTCCCACCAGCCACCATGACTATATATGTATCAATAACATGTACGATATCTTATAATTATACGCAAAAAAAGAAGTGCACCATAAAATAATAGGATCATTGATCAGCATGTAGTGCAAACTGTTCCAACGAATGTACAACATATGTAAGCATATTCTCTATTACAACTCAGCAGCACACAGGTTGATTTCATCCACAGCTTATGTTACAGAAGCACTGAACTATTGCTGTCCTTTCAATGGATCCTGTACCCCATTTCCTTTATCGTCACCTGAAAGTAAGCACAGAAAGAGTAATAAAAGACAGTATAAAGTGTATTGGCACAAGTGAAGGTAAACCTTCTGGCTAAAATGTGAAATTGAAATCAGATCTCAAAATCATTGAAGTATTCTTCTGCTGTCATTTAGTGAAATACTATAAATATTGTTTGAACAATCACTGATGTCATTAAACAATGCAGCAAATCATTAAGTTCAACATAACATTTCAAAATTCTGCATTAAAAATGCTTACTTTGGTTAATACTGGCCTTGTCGACTTCGTTGCCGACAGTAAATCCCAACCACCACCAAGATCAGTGCAATAACACACACGCATATCAGCACTATAATGCCTATGGACAACCCAGATTCTGTAATAGACAAAGAGAGACAGTCAGTTTTAAAATAAATACATAAATGACAAGCATCTTTAAGCGTTTATATGAATCTTCAATCAGTTACACAGTTCAGGGTTTCTCCATGCAAATTATTACTTACAAACATTAAAATGACTAGCACAAACAACACTTTGAGAACGTTGATCTACTCACCATCGACCGTAACACGAAACTTCCTGTGTTTGGTCGGTATGTTTTACCTGATCTGTAGTTTATAGAGTCCAGAGTCTGTGGTTGTGGTGTTTGTGATGGTCAGAGATCCAGTCTGAGAGTCCAGCAGCTTGAGTCTGTCTCTGAATCTCTCATCAGCTTCATTATATGAGGGGTTTTTACTGTTTTGTTTGTTGATTTGAGCAATGGGAGTCTCTCCGTATTCGAACTTCCACTCTATCACATCATAAATGTGTATATCAGCAATATTATGCTGTAAAATGGCAGACTCTCCCGCCGTTACTGAAACTTTTATAGGAATCGCATCTGAAATACATGTAGAATAATGCACATAAATAACTGATGTTAATGATGTGTTCTGGACATATCTAAAATATATATATATATATATATTATAATATATATATATATATATAAAAAAAAAAAAAAAAAAACACATTCAGAAAATACTCAGAGAAAAAAAATCACAAGTGCAAAGTAAAATATATTTACAAACGAATACTTTTCCATCAACATAGCTTGGTCACCATGGCATTAAATAATCTGAATATGCAAAGAAAAAGAAAAAATATATATAGATATATATATATATATATATAGATATGTATGGTGGGTGTTGGTAAATTAAAAGAAACATTCTGTATGACCAAACACTGCAGTTCATTTAGAAAAATTAAGTATTAAAATATGTTCCTCTTTGTCATAAAAGAGTGCTTACCAAGGACAGTAACACTAAATCTCCTGTATGTTGTGTGAGTGATATTGGTGATGTTCACTTCATAAAACCCAGAGTGTGTGGTTCTGGTGTTTCTGATGGTGAGGTCCCCAGTTTGATCGTTTATTTGTAGTTTGTCTTTGAATCTTGCATCATCATTGCCATATAATAAGGGATTATTGGCCTTGATTGTAGCTATGACATTAGATCCAAACTTCCACACTATCTTATCATCTTTCTGTAGTTTGGTAATACACTTGGTGTCTAGAACGACAGAATCTCCTTCCATCAATTCACGTATCTCCACTGGATCTGTCTCAACACCAAACACACCTGGAGAACAACCAGAAACAAAGAAAACACCAGTATAACAATAATATTCTTCAGCTGAGATCATAAGTTTCATGCCATCTGCAACAGTTTACAAGTATTTTTCTACGCAGAACTCTAAATAAGCCCCACATTTAGAAGAAAAAAATCTAGTATATTACTAAATATACAGTGATAGCTCTAAAAAATAAATATAAGCATGCACAAAACTATAGAATACACAACACGTTAAATATGTTTAAACAAAACATTGTCATTTAATGTACATCCACATGCATCTGTAGCCTACCTTAAATATAAAAAAGAGATAAATAAGCCATTTAATATTTTAAATATTTTGCATATATGCACAAATATACATTCTGTTTCAGTGAAAATCATAGTACGTGTTACACGTTAATGTACACTCTAAAAATGCTGGGTTGTTTCAACCCAACTTTGGGTCAAATATGGACTAACCAACTTTTGGGTTAAAAATGTAATTGAAATGTATATAAATTTAACAGTTGGGTTAGTCCATATTTGACCAAAAGTTGGGTTAAAACAACCCAGCATTTTTAGAGTGTAATTATGAATTGCGTGTTATATGGGAAATAAATAGGTCAGACTACTGTTTTTATAGTAATATAATACACTATATTTACAAACCATTTCAGAAATCTGGTAAGGCATGTGTAAGGCAGGATCCAAATAAAAAAAAAAACAAAACCCGTCTCATTCCAAATAAACAAGTAGTTCCATCCTTGAGTTTTAAATGAAATCTCGCGAGAGGGCGGACGAGCAGAATGCGGAAACTGGTGTGCGATTGTCTGGCTGCGATATTAAAATTGAAACTGGATGATACAGTAGCGCTTTATAACATATAGAGACGACGATCTTTTTCTTCCGTTTAATTAAATATTACGATATTTGCGTTATTTGTTGGTTTTGTTGAGCCATTTAGGCGGATTAAAACAGCTGTAAAGGATTTATTTTTAAATAAAAAAATGTTGAGAGAGATCTATACGCGTTTAGAAACTATTGAGGACCGAAGCGGTGGATAATGCATTATACACGACATACATTGTGACGGGCAGTCAACAAATTAAGGGTAAGGGAAATATTTTTTCTATACAAAGAAGCTGTTTAGTGTTTTGTATGTGTGCTACACATGCCATACGTTTAGCTAGAGATCTGTCATCGGACAAAAACAGTGGATGGTGAATTCACGGAGAAACTTTTGGTAAAGAATCAAACTGCAGGTAGTATTTGAACCATACGCTATATATTACCTTGACAAAGTCAACATTGTACACTTATGTCAAACCATTTCTCAGACAGAGACGTTATATTTCTCGATACGCTGACATTCTTGCTCCTAGAGCGGACTTGAGGCCCTTTGGGCGGTAAATATTGTTTTCGATACAGGTGAAGACAGGAGGAGTCTTCCACCAGGGGGCGACTTACGGCTCAATATAACGATTTCTATTGAGCAACACACACATGTCTGGAGGGGTTGGGCCTCATTTAAGACATTTGAACAGCCAAACTTATGATCATTTAAATCTACTAGCTACAAGAATAAAGCTCCAATAAAGACCCTGCACATGCGTCTATAAAAGTATTCTTTAACATCCTCATCTATAAATCAGAAATTGCTGTGATCAGCTCTTTCATATCAGCGCTGGGAAAAGTAACCTGCCGTCTAAAAGCCTTGAGAAGCGGTCTGGATAATAACTTGCATGAATAATCACACTGAGAAGCTTAAACAGCAACTGAATTGACACATTTAAGACTTATGAAGGGTCTCATAGGTCTACAATGTAGAGATAGAATTCTGCAAGTGGCACATAATGGAAAGTACCAACAAACAACACAAACCGACTATAATAAAAAGCATAACAATGAGTTCATGAACCATGTTCGCATGACATTTCGATTGTACATTTTGTAAATAAATGTACATGCATGTGTTTTTCATGTTTATGGGTGATTTCAAGTGTCTTGCTGTATGATATGCTGTACTTAAAAATATTAAAAAAATGTAAAAAATTCTTGTTCTTACATTACATTTAGTCATAGTGAATTTAAATTGAAAAACTAATTATTTAATGTATCCTCCAGACTGCACATGCAATACTTGTATATATATATATCTATATATACATATATATATATAAAGAAATAAATTAAATAGTAATAAAGTAAAAAAAAAAATAAAATAAAAAAGTTTAATCGTCGTAATACCGATTTTAAGCCATGTCAGCTTCTTTATGGCAAAAACAAAGTTGAAAACTGTTGTTTAAATTAGGCTACTTACTTTTTTTTAATGGAGTTTAGCATGTCACACACTACAGGACATTTTGAAGCAGTTTTTCCAATAGTCAGACCAATACTTAGGTTTGTAATTTAATGCCCTGCTATCTATTTTCAAGACGACAAACAGATTTAGTAACATTTTGTGTGTATTACTGCTAAATAGGGGTGAATAAATGACAAGATTAGGTTTTGGGGATCAATCCCTTTAAGTGTTTAGCTGTTTCCACACAAAAGCAGGTTGTTCAGCGTGCTGAGGCCTCTCCTCCACTGACTTTCATTCAAACAGAATGGCCTCTTGTCTTCGGTTACGTCTTTTTATGCTAACTTCCAATGGGGGAAGGGCTCTTGAAAAACACTCATAACTGCCAAGCTTCAAAATCCCTTTCTTCCTTCCTGATAGGATCCTGATTAACAGCAAAGTTGGCCACTTAGAAATTAAACTTTTAAATCATAGAAAATCCTAACCACATTGTTGAAAATAGACCACAATTACAATTATATTAACTGATGATAAAACTGTAAGAGAAAACTTAATAGATTTTGCATTGAGGACAACAACTACACCATCTATCTCAATTCTTCACATCTAAAATTGTAGTAGTATTCCTGGTTAAAACATTGTTAAAGGGAAAGTTCACCTAAAATTTAAAATCATTTTTCTTTCTCACTCCTATGTCATTTAAAAACCTGTATGACATACGTTCGTATTTAAAAATGTGTTTTATTCCTTTAAAATGCAAGTCAATAAGACCCAAAACAGCACAAATCTAGATGAAGGTTATTTAACAACATTTGTTTTTAGCTCAGCTGGCAGCATATGGCACTACAATGTCAAGGTCATGGGTTCGGCTCCCAGGGAACAAAAAGATATGCACAGCAATATGGCCCTAGACATGCAACAACTTGCAATTGAGCTACAATACCTTTACATTTGCTCGAAGATTATCTCTCACAGTTTTTGTTGTATAAATAGTCTGTGTGATATTTTGATCTTGATGGTAAGGATAGTTGGTCAAAACATAAAAAAAGCATCTACACAATAACTGCACTACCATACTAAATTGTTCTACATAAGAATAAGTTCTTTAAAAAGAAAATTGTTCAATTCAGGTACTCAAATGATTTTGCGATTAATTTGATAAACCACGCATAGATGATGCATTATTCATTTGGCGAATGCTTTTATCTAAACTGACTGGTGTTGCTTTCAAATGTATACATTTGATCATCTCATGCATTCTCTGGGAATCGAACCAATGACCATGGCGTTGTTTTAATAAACAAAAATTGGAGCTTTAAATCAGCAGATTTATTTTTAGAAACACACATTTGTTAGTATATCATAGATTGATAAAAGAGAAGTGCAGGCCTAAGAAAACATTGCAATATTTTCCCAGTATCCACTGATGAAGAAAACCACAGCAAAACATCACAAACTCGCCACTCCTTCCATTACAACCCAACAAAATCTTAGAAAATTCCTTTGCATAAGCATTCAGCAAGCTATAGCCTACTTCCACTTTTTAACCAAAGCAAGGTATTTATAAAGCGCGGTGGATAAAATCAACCACAGCAAAGTGTAAATGATTAATATTTCTTCAATGCCCCCATTATTAATAACGCATCAAGGCGAAACGCGATGTTGCGTTGTGAAATGCTACTTAGCCTAATTCATAACCCAAAATCATTGCAGAGTCAGTGTAGCGTGAATTAGCGCACCGGTTTCTACTCCATGTTAACTAATATCATTTAAGATAAACAGTTTAAAAATAGTATAACTTGATTAGAAAAATTAATATGTGAACACACCTGAACAAAAAACACATCCGGTTTGATGCATAGATAACCTAATGTTCCTCTTTCGCCCCCTTGTGTATTGAGGTTGTCAGACCTTTGCACGAGCTCGCTCGCATACTAGTTGTCATAGTGATTTATGATATCCTACTGGATGTTCACTGTAAGTACATTAATGTAAAGACATCCGTGCGCGTTCGATTAAAAAAAAAATCTGTGAAAATCATCAGCACGGCATATGCTAATAATAAAGGCTAACTTAGGCTATGCATTTAACCCGAAATATTCTTAACATAGACAATTATATTACATTTATAAATAATAATTATTTTTTAGTTATTGAATGAAAGTTTATTTTGCTTAGTATTAGTCCGCTATACATCATATAGAATTAGAATGAACAAGGTTAACGTTTGCTATATATTATATTTTCATACAGATGCTTCAGCTTTAAATCTAGCTGTCTCATAGTACGACATAACAAAAATCCATGAAAAACTGGTTTGTGCAGCTAAACACGACGAACTGTACTGTACGATGAACTTGCGTAATATAGCCTACACGCAACTACCAATCATATGTAGTCCAATCATCGCGTTTATAATCTGTTTACAATTTATGATAAAGATACATTTGAGAAAACAAAGCAGGCAGGAATGGTAGGCTACATCATTGGCTACAACATGCCATAAAGCAAAAACAACTGATCTTTTAAAACAGCCATGACAGTCGTACAAAAAAAATAAGATTGCATCAACAAAATTAATGAGACCCCAAATCTTTAAATATTTGCAATACAGACGAAACTCGAATAAAGGTTTGTGACGAATAAGCATAAGGCCTATTGGCATCTCGGAATCCTGATTGTTAAACAAAAATCGCACAGATTGCACGAATGGACACCGGAGAGACGATAATTAAATGTACCTAAGTAACATATACCACACACAGTTCTCAAAGCCCCGACGTGAATTGGACATCAATCTCCAAAAGGCTGGTATTATCGCCGCAAGGCCTGAACTTGAAACCCAGTGGCGTCCGAGGATTATAAAGGTAAATAGCGCAGAATTCAGAACATACCCCATTTTTATTCTCTGCCTTGTATCCAAATAAAAAACAATCGCTATGAGCATGTTAAAAACCACAAGCAGTATGAAAATACGCGTATAAAAGCAAATACGCATTATTTCCGGTCCTATTAATTAAAACCGAAAGTGTTATAGCTACAAAAATAAAATTACTACTTACCGTTCATGGATAATAAGACAAGCAACATCAACTTCGCGATGCCCATACTGATTGTAGAGTTGTGTAATTTCTGGAGCTTAAAAAAGATGAAGATCGTAGCTAGAAATATCCATATAAATCTGTCGTGTTGTCGTTTCTCAGCCGCACCCAGCCAGATTGAT
The DNA here is from genome assembly GCA_018155175.1 of Sinocyclocheilus anophthalmus. Taxonomy (NCBI): domain Eukaryota; kingdom Metazoa; phylum Chordata; class Actinopteri; order Cypriniformes; family Cyprinidae; genus Sinocyclocheilus; species Sinocyclocheilus anophthalmus. Next base: position 3,860 of record JADLZN010012101.1, on the reverse strand, counting down.
AGCGATAATTACTAAAAAAAACGTCTAAATAATGACTGAGACAATTTTGATTTGACCAAGATTAAAGTCTGGTATTCTTTAAGATCTGAACGACGCGGAAAATGGTTTACGTTCCCCTAATGTTACAAATACAAGAGAGCGCACAACTAGCTCGAAATGGCTGATTCTTCCGTCTGGCAGGTAACGTGACGCGGGACGACACAGACTCATAACGCCACCTACCGTACAAAAAACATACACGCAAAACATACCAAATCGCCCCCAAATACTTCTACACCTGTTCTGTCTGGACACGAGAGAACATAATTCTCAGTTGACTGTGAGAAATAATGTGAGAAAGCCTCAAGTTTTAATTGTAAACTCATAAGAAATCTATGCCAGTTAGAATAAAAAAGAGTATTGCTATTACTATTCCAGTTGTGCGCATACTCCTCAAACCAAATACTTATTTAGCACTTGACTAGGATAGTATCTTCTAGTATTATTTAGCACTGTTTTGACCCTATAGATCAAGACATTTTTGAGCATACTTAAGAATCACATTGGCATTTGTGGACAGGTGGTTGCCTGCTTAAGATATTACCTGTCAGATAACTACCATGTTAATTGTTTTGTAAATGAAGAGATGCCGAAAGTGGCACAGGTAAAGTGTGGTGTGCCACAGGGCTCAGTCTTAGGTCCTTTGTAGTTCTCCATTTACATGTTTCCTTCAACTGATATTTTTGGGATATTATTACATGGGTGAAATTCAGCTTTATACTTCCACCTTCAAAACTGGTTTATTGCATTAAATTATTACATTTTGACTAATTTACATCTAGTAAATAAAAGTAAATGAGCAGTGTTTGGTCTGACTGGACCTAATGTCCATATAAGTGCTTTCATACAGATATATTGCTATTCTATGAACTGTTCTCTCTCTGTCAATGAATATAAAATACAGTGTATGTATTCATAACATAAAGAGTAGATTATTGTAATAAACTTGTCTGGTTGTCCCACTTTCCCAATAAAAAGAAATGCAGCCTGTTCTAAATTTTGCAACCAGAGTTTTGATAATTTCAGTCAATCAGTTATCATCTTCTCTACTATGGCTACCAAATTACATTTATATTACAAGTAAAACATTTAAACTATTAAATTCACCTGTTAACTCTACAAATGTATTAGTTGCAGGGAGATCCTAACTGATTTTTCTGTCTCTCCTGTAGCCATGATCATCAAAGTTCCAGCAGCAGTTGACATGAGATGAGTGAAGACTGGACACGGAGAAACAAAGGCATTCATTAGTGTATGTGAATGTCTCAGCTTGGTCTATAAGAAGCACTATGGAAACTCCACAAATCTGCTTGTAATTGCCTAATATAAATAGATCATGTGAGGGAATCACTTATTTAGAATGATGTGTTTTGCAAGTGAATACTCCTGTTAAAAATGTAACCAAAATTGCAGTGACCTTGATTGACATTTTACACACAAATGCTTTGAGTTTAAATCATATAGAGTAAGTACAGGAAAAACATATTCCAGAGACTTTAACATATGTTAGTGAGGAATTTCACTCAAATGTAGAACAGCATATTTGTACATCCAAACTAAATTCTTATGCGTTTTGTCAGTGTTCATGTTATTTGTGACCATGTATTGAAAGATTCTTTTATTTTGAGTTTATATTTGGTCACTGATGTAGTAGTGCTTTCTATTGTGGTGTTAAAGGAAAATAAAATGAATTTGATAAATCCTGCACTGTTCCTGTTTGAAGTCTTTTAATCTATAGTATGTGTCTGTCTTGTAACAGTGTGACAGTAGAGCATGAGGAGGATACAGGTGCTCCAGGGAAAGCAGGCTTTGCACGCTACAGCGAGTCTGGCTGATAGGATGGGCCGGTAACATATGGTGATGACCATGTGGCAGTCAGAGACACAATCCTGTCATTTATACAGAGACAGACCTGAGTGGGAGAGAGATTTAAGCCTATTTCAAACCATATTTTGCATTTAAATAAATTCCCATTGCATGATCTTTATTTTCACCATATACACATTTCAATAAACCCATGGTTAGTAAACTTAAGTGTGTAACTCGCCCTGTCGCGAACAGTTGTGAATTATTACTCTGTACTATTATTTTTTAAGCAATCTGACTGATTTGGTTCATGGAAGATAATAAAATGGTCATGTGGTGTCAAGAAAGACTCCAAGGAAAATAAAAATAAATGCAATTACATAGAAAGATGTAGGGAGAGGCAAAATATGAAAAATTTCATATTTGAGATTTTTCCATGCTTTAGCAAAATGTAATGACATTTTATTTGCTAATTTGTGATTTTTTTCCCCGTCAGATAATGCATCCTTGTTGATGATATAATGTCACAGCACCATCTGCTGGTTTGATCTCCACACAACAATACTGCGGAGACACCAGGGTACAGTGTTGGCAGTGGATTGTATTACCATGGTACTGATTTTTTTTTTATATATATATTCATGTTACATGGTATGGTATTTAAATAGTAAGGCAAGGCACTTCAAATAATACTATAGTACTAACCTTGTGCATATAGAAAACAATGGCATTGCCATGGTACCAATTTAAAAAAACCATTGTATTACCATCTGCAAAACAACAAACAAACAAAAAACATAGTACCTTTTCTAGTGGAGCATCTCCCTTCTCTTGTCCTGGAAATAAAGTAATTCTCCAGACTGAGCAGCAGAGAGTGCTATAACACAAAACTAGACTACAGTCCACTCCACAGTCACTTCATTTTAATAGCACACAGAAATAGAGTTCAAAGAGTACTGGTCTATTTACTCCATCTCCATGACCTGCTGGTACTCTCTCAAAGTCAAATCACCAGTCTACAAGTCAACAAAACACATTTACTGTGCCATATTTGTGCTAAGACACAAACATATAAAAAGCCAGAGGATAATTTTATTTTACAGCTCAAGACATTAATGATTTTCAATCTTCATCAAAGGGACAAGAATGCAATAAAAATTGCACTTACTATTTGAATTTTGTGTGTGTGTGATCTTAAGCCTATGATCCAAAGATTTATGCCTAAATGCTTTTAATAAAATTTTTTTTATTGAAATGGACTGGATATTGGAAGCGAAACAGTCAACAATTTTCCATCATACAATGCTTTTTTAAACCGTATTCAAGTACTTCCTCTTTGTTTGTGTGTGCATGTGAGACAGATCTTAGCCTTTTGATCTAAAGATTTATGCCTAAATTCTTGAAATTATTTTTGTATAATATATACATATATATATATTTATTACATTTTATTTTTAGTTGATTAAATTAACTGGATAATTGAGGCAAAACATTCAACAAGTGTGCAACATACATCGGTGGCTTTTTTTAAACAGTATTGAAGTAGTTCCTATATCATGAAGTTGATTCAGGAAGTAAATTTAATGAGTTCACTATCTTACGACAATGCAATGAATAATGAGTTAGTTATATCCAAACTTTTGAGTACAAGTGTGCATCGACCTTCCAGTCTGTTCTCTGCTTCTGGTCACATGGGGCCAGATATTTATTCGTCCGGACTCCGGAGGTTATAACTTCACCAGGGGAGATCCTGGGAGATCAATCAGACCATGGCATTTTTAGTGTCAAAACCTCTATAAGAAGAAGACAGCAATTTAGACAGGTCTGGAGATAGCACTATGGCCTTGACGTAAAATTATTTTATTTGAAAAACCATCAACATTGTCAATGTCTGAGCTATGAAAGCAATAGAGCAAATGAAACAAACTTGTCACTGGTAATAGAATTTCCTTTTACTGCAGCCAAAATGACTTTGGTGGTCGGGGGATGGCGAGCGCTGAATCGATTTGCTATCC
>JADLZN010012100.1:0-78449 GCA_018155175.1 Sinocyclocheilus anophthalmus | reverse complement strand
TTTTTAGGCTATACGTACATTAATCAGATACGTGCATGCGTCCGGGAATTTTAGGTACGATTAGTCTGAAGGAAAAACACACTGGCTAAAATATTTTTTTACAGGTGTAGTTCAAATGATTACTTTTAGCCTTTGCTTACATTTTATTAATTGGAAAGATTAAAATTAAAAAAGAACGAGCTATTTGTGAGTGAGTTCTGAGCATTTATGCATTTTAATGTACATATTCATAGGTCTGTTTTTATTTTATTTGGTGTTGTGGTTTTATTTTATTTCAGTTTGTTGTTGTATTTATGCTTGCTTTATTTATGCTTAATCTTATTATTTTAACAAACGCTCTTAATTGAGAAGCGTACTGCAGGTCTATTGGATTTGCAATAATGTAAACTACTACACAAGATCCAACAGAAAAACATATTTATCATATGCAAAGGCTTGCAGTGACCTGTATGCTTGATCATGTGCGCCTTCTACTGGAAACCTACAGAATTTTCTTTCTTTGTTTCCTAATGAGACTCAATGACTTTTCCGACACGCACAAAATCAGGCGAAATGCAGTCAATAATGTCGCGCCACTCTTAAATAACTGTTAAAACACGAATTCTTAGTTTAATAATGACGATAATCAATTATGACAATTTAGGAGGCTGTATAGGCTCTGTATTAATTAATATATAAAACTACTTGACAAAGTATTTGTTTGATGACGGATGACAGATATGGTAACTTAAAATCTAGGCTTAATCATCTTTACAAGATGTTTATTCTTCCCTAAAAAAAGTGATAAAAACCCAGAACAATTCCCACTGCATTGGTTGGATCAAGTGTAGCAAGTGCGGTTCACGTGAGAGCGCACGCGCGGGATCACTAGAAGGGATGACTGATGGTGCGTTCGGGACCTACATGTTGTTTAAGATACGCCTGCCATGGTAACTACGGGGTTTGAGAAGTTTTTCACTGAGGTTGTGCAAGGGATGATGGTGCTATTTACAGTAATTGTAGGGCGAGACACATCAGTTAGGAATGAAGCACAAACAGTAACATTACAATTATAAATCTAAATGAACATGCAGGTTATAATAATCTACGCACTTTCATCTACGCACGACTGCGTCAAAATTAAAAATTAGACTTCACAACTTCACAAATTATACGACAGCGTTTACTTACTTTCCTTTAAGTTTTAAGTATTATAATACATTTGATTTACTACGGATTATTATTGGATTTTACACTAAGAAAAACGCATAGCGAAGTTTCCAATAAATATCAGTCGATTATTGTCAAGCATAAAAAAGCACTTGTGAGATATCAGCATGTTGTTACATTATAAGGGCACTGTTAAAACAACATGTTATCAATGAAACTCACTGTCAATGTCTTGAAAATGAGATTTCTATTAAAGCAGCACACAAATACTTGCACTTGAATTTGTGTTTTTATTATTAACATCAAGCTTTGGAGTTTTCTCATAGGATGATTTCTGAATTTGTCATCTTGCGCTGTTGACACAGTTGGGATTGGAAAATACCATGTCTGAGTCTCTGAGAGCATGGTGTGCTCTCTCCCACCCTTTCTCTTGGTCTATCAGCTATAAGTGCCAAAACATTTGTCACTTGAGTTATTATTTCAGGTGTGCTAATGGGCTCAGAGCCAAAGCCACGGGTGGGGTTGAGAGAGGAGGAGAAAGGATGAGAAAGTGGGAGAGAGGAGGGCCAGAAGGAAGGAAGGGGGGGGGAGTTGGGGGGGAGTTTGATTAGTGTGATTTCATTTGACCGAAGCCTGGCCACAGGCTGGCAGAACCCAGAGGTGAAAAGAGTAGGCCGCTGCCCTCAATGAGAGATAGCGCGAGGGGGAGAAAGAGAACGGGTGACGACTACTCCAGGATCATAAACGTCGCCGTAGCAGCGAACGACGGAGGGTTTGTGACGCCTGAGCCAATCACAAAGTGCAGGGATGAGTCTCACACCTCCAGAGGAGGCTGTGAATTGATCAGCACCTTTGAGAGAAAGAGAGAAGAAGACAAGAGAAAAGGCAAGAGGGGAAAAAAAAAGAACGGAGTGGGGGGAGGCATAAACTAGACAATAAAATAGGGAGGGAGTAAGATGGCGTATTTAATTGGTGCAGTTTCGGGTGTGGGGGGGGGGGGTGGGAGTGCTTTGGCGGAGGACGTTCGTGTGGAAACCATTCGTTGCTAGGTGAACAGGGATGGTGGAAGGGCAAGGCTTGTTCAGTGCTCAGACAGTCCACCACAGCACACACTCTAAGAGCCTCCGTCTGTACCACGCCCCCCTCCCGACCCCCCCGAGGCGTGTCTGTAAAGTTTAAGAACATCCGTTAGAGGAGCGATCGGTATACAACAGGGCAACAAGCGCTTTCTTATTGTTCTATCCTACAGCCGCCTCCTCCTGTCAGCGCTGTTGGGCAATAGCATGAAGAGCATATAGGGCAAATGATTTTGGCTGTCACTGGTACTGCCAACATGGTGCCCATACCAATGACCATTACGCTCAAGGGTCCTAGCTAAACATAGCATGCTAGCTAGTACACCCACAGAATGAAGTTCCCAGGCCCCAACGAGGAGAGATACCTGGTTGACTATGGAATTAGAAAGAGTGTAAACGAAGAGATATAATTCGCTCGAAGCTCAGGTGAACGTGCGTGCCGAGAGCTCTACACGCATATCTAAACTTGTCGCGACATGGACTGACCGAATAGAGTTGATCTTGCAAACAATGTTTGACTTGGTTGAAAATAGTGACGCAGATTATCTTTAAGAAAGGCACCAATACAGCACTTCACTTATTCATAAGCCCGATGAAACCCACTACTTGCTGTTTGTATCTTTAGAGTCACTATCTTATGTTCTACGGTGCGGAACACGGCATCTTCAGGGAGTAAATATTTAATGTACGACACCAAGAATAACTCACGCGTAAAAGGCAGTGACCTGTCAATGCCAAACAGACACTGAGGAAGATAAAAGCTCCGGAAAAAAGAAAGTTTTGCTAGGGTGTAACACTTCATAAACAGTTTTGTAATCTTTTGTTAACCATTACTTAAGACACAAAGTTACAAAAATACTTTATAGAACAAGCTCACTTATAATAATTATATTATAAATCTCAAAGTTTATCTGTTAATAGTAATGGAATATGGGACTAACATGCAACCTAACAAGAAACAGTCTGTACTTGTACTAAATGAACAAATGTATTACTACATACTGTAAGTAGTGCTATATAGTTAAATATAGTTAAAGGCATGAATAACAATTAATTATGAACCTATAGGTAGGGGCTTTACCACTTTATTAACTTGGAGTCACTACTTGATTTGCACTTACTACTGCATTTCACTTAATAGATTAAATTGATTGACATGAGTATAAGGCAGAGAAGGACATCCTCATCCTAGGAGAGATTTTAATCAATGGCCAACACTTGTATACGGCACACAGTTAAAGATGAGTCATCAATATTTGGGCATTATTATTTAGCGTTTTTTGATAACAAGATACACTAGCCCATTCCAAATTGGGTGGGCGCCGTAATAAGAGGATGAGAGTAACTAGTGTTTTCATTCAGCCAATATGTGTTATAATTGATAAAAAGTGGATAGTAAAGATTTATATTGTTACCAAAATATTTCTATTTTGTGTGAATAAACACTGCCTTTTAACTTGTTATTCAGTTTAGTATATCCTGGAGAAAAGAACACAGGTTCCAAAAAAAAATATTACAGAGCACAATTGTTTCTAAACATGATAATAAAATCGGCACTCTAGAATGATTCCTGAAGGATCAGGGGACTGAAAACGTGGAGTAAATGCTGAACTACAGCTTGGCATCACGAAAATAACTTTGTATTTTAAAGTTAAATTTAAAAATAAGATAGAAAACCATTATTTTAAATTACAACATTTTAAACATTACTTTTGGTTTTCTTTATTTTTTATCATATAATTATGTAGCCATGATTAGCATGAGAAACTTCTTTAAAATCATTAAAAACTAATCCCAAACTTTTGAACAAATGTGTATTTATTTATTTATTTATATCTGCCAAGTTAAGTTAAGTACACTAACACACAGATAATCGTAATGCTAGCAGAGGGAATGCAACAAGGCAACTCGATATTTGGATGGATGAATGGATGGATGGATGAATGAATGAACATCTACTACTACAATTTCACTTTAATAGTTAAGGTTGATTAATGAGTTGGCTGTTTAGAAGTGAAACAGAAGACCTCACCTGTGGATCAATATGAGAAAAAAAAGGTAGCCTTCAAGTCAACCACGTACTCAATCAAGCAAACATCTCTGGAGTGGGTCATTAGCTCTCGAAGCACTCGAGTCCCCAGGCTAAACCTCATAGCTGTGCGGTGTAAAGGAGGTTGGTGAGCTTGTGTCTCTGGGGGCCACACTCTTGCCCTGGGGTAGGCCACAATCGCTGAGGCTTCTGACCCAAACACTCCTCACTTTGATTGTAGACGCTCTCGATTAACAATAGACTGAATGGGGTCTGACGCTGTGGGTCTCTCCGAATCTCTAACGGAACTTAAAAGAGACGGAGAGAGCGGCTTCCAAAGCGAAAAGGGTTGCATTCAGACAAACGTAGTTGGCCATCGTGTGTGGGGTGGTGTGTGTGTGTGGTGTGTGTGTGTGTATGTGTGTGTGTGGTGCTGATCTGTAATCACATTTCAGTTTAAAAATTATGAAAATAAACAATTAAAAAAGGAGTAGTTTTGAAAGACAAAAATCACTATAAGTGTAACAATGAAAGCAACTGCAGAGAAGTAAAATCAGTAAGAGATTGTTTAACACACAAGCCAAATTACACAAACAGGGCTCACCAGAGAAAGTTATTCTCACTCGCAAGGTGAAGCTCTCATGCCACGGGAAAGCATGACATTTGTGAACAAATGGTCTGGGAACAGGAGCGCTGAACTGGGCCACAGGGAATGTGGTTTACACTGAGGTGCTGCTGGAGAGTGAAGTTTACACCACTGTCACATGCAGCACCCCGTTAAATGAGTTTACAGCTCACTTCAACAAAAAACAACATCAGATAAGGTGATAACTACAGCACAGTAATGCCACAACACCCTTTAAACATATACAGGAAACTGACAGCTGAGAATTGATGTTACAGCAAGACCTCAAAGAGTTAGCGTTCAACAGTTTGGAGTCGGTGAGATTTTTAAAAGTTGTAAAAGTTTCTTATGCTCACAGAGGCTGCAATTATTTGATCAAAAATGCTCGTAATATTGGAAATATTATTAGCATTTAAACTAAGGGTTTACTAGTTTAATATTTTAAATTGTAATTATCTGTGAGCAAAGCTGGATTTTCAGTTCTTACTTCTGTGTCACAAGACAAAAAAACATAAAATATGCTGATGTGTGTGCTGAAACAATAAAGATTACTTGATTGTACCAGTGTGAAAAAAGTTCAAATCATGACAACTCTCGGAACATTGTAGCATGGTGATGGATATGACAAGTAATGTATTTGCGTCTTGGCGGAAACAGATCGGTTACGCTGCTGGCCATGAATTGCTGCTGCTGTTGGTTATTGCTGTGTTTGTAGATTATTGCTGCTGCAAGCAAGTTCAGGAACTTGCTACTGCCAGTACATACGCCGACACTGTGCTGTGAATATTTAAGAAATACTGCTGCTACACAAATAGCATATAAAATAACCCATAACAGATCTATACAGGTGGAGCTGGGGAAGGTGGGAGGGTTTTGGAGAACTATCTGAAAATGCAGCTGAGGAATCTCAAGTGAAGGCTAGCCAGCCATATAAATGCAAGGCAATAAGCTCATTGGCTGCATATGCAGCATGAACCAATTAGCTTGAGCCAAGTCGTTTAACTCTGAATATCATAAGTTACATTAACAACCCGTCAGCCTGCACAATCTAGAGTTTCATGACTGAACTATATATTTGTGCTGCTTAATATTTTTGTGAAAAACCATGATTTTTTTTTCAGGATCATGTGAGGACAGTAGAACTCAAGAAAACACGGGTATTATAATAGAAATTTCTGGTAACATGATAAATGTCTTTACTGTTATATTTGATAAATTTAATGCATCCTAATGGCTGACAATAATAATATTTCCTTTCCCAACCCAACTACAAAAATGCCTAAAATACATGATTGAAAAACAGATTATGTACACTATCGGTCAGAAGTGTAAACATACTTGAATTTATGTTTCTCATGATCTTAAACAGATCTTATGTAATCTGAATGCTTATGCGGGATATTATTGTGCTTGCTGGCTGATTGATGGATTGATGAACGCATTTCATTCATTTAAACAAAAAAAAAAAAAATACAATTAAAATCAAACTGAACAATGAAATGAATGAGATTAGTGAAATTAATGAAAATCAGTCAACAAGTGTTCAGCATGGTATCTCCTTCAATATTGTTAAATAATGTATCCTGCATGCATCATAAAGTTGTTTTTATTTATTTTTTTGAGCATTTTATAATTTCCACACTTCCAATTGTGTATTTCATAGACATTTCATTACAGATTTTACTATTACTATAAAATGTGCAAAATAGTAATAATAAACAATGAGTACATGTGTCCCAACTTTTGACTGGTGGTGTATGTGATCTGACATGGCGGAAAGTAATCTGGAGCGAATGCTGGACCACTTTGGGGGGGAATGGAATACAAAACTCCAGTTCAGGTGCAGGCCACCGGTCCATGTACGACCGAATTTAATTATTGATTTTCTGAGAAAATGGCATCAGTTACCACAGCAGTTACCTAAGCCTGCCTCTTAAGCAGAATAAAAGGAAGGTCAGGGCATGTGGAGGTCATTCTGCTTTACTGGGGAGCCGGCTCAGGTTGGTAGTAATCAGGGCGAACTTTAGCCATTATCAGTTACACACACGTTTGATCTTTTTTTCTGTTAAAATATTTTTCAGCGGAACATATGGAGACAACAATTCTGGTTCTATTAAAACACTGCAGCTCGATCAGTTGGTCCAATAGCGTGAGTTCGGGGCGGAACTTTCTGTTTGGGCAACCAATCAATTCGTGTTTAGAAATTATTATTCAGAATTATTTTGTGCAAGAATAACACACTTTGCCTTGCAGTCATGAAGTCATAACATCAAAAAATTCTGAAATAATGTGTTTACGGTATATCTATTTTACAAGCATAACTCAGATGTAAACTCAGCAAAGACCTAAGACGTTCCTCCATCAGGAGAACATACATCTTCCATTGTTTCATTTCATCCAAACACCTGGCCGGGCGAATTACATTGCGCTGGCGTCCTTGTGCCTTACTAATTGAACTGTAAACCTGTGTGCAGATCCATTCATTTTCCCCCATGGCTCCCAGCGGCTGATTTATCTCCAGTGATGGCGGTGTGCATCAGCTAAAAGCAATCCTGTAAATCACAGGCCTCTCCCTCGCCGCTTTCATCACTTCATTAATTTAAGATATCATTACGGCCACTGGTGACATAACTCTGAACAATGGTACACGCTTAAGATATTAATCTGCACGCTGCAACAAAGAGCCTCTCTGTCTCTGGCTGATTTAGCCACTGCTTGTTTTACGCTGCTGATTTACATTGGGGCGGTAAGCCAGGCTGATTTGGCTTCTGTCACTGAAAGATAACAAGCTGTCAGAGTTTTACACCCCTATAGTGATTGTGTGGCTTTACAAGAAGGTTGTTACGGGCATGAGCTAGCCGTCTTTGTCATCTGTGACTTTGTTGACATATAGATTATATTTTCTTTATTAAAAAACCAATGCTGGGGATTTTTTGCGGTTAATAAAAATATCTATTCTAAAAAAAAATGTCAAATACAATTTTAGCCTGTGTGAATGGCACTTGTTGTTATTTTTTCATGAACTGATGTGCCTCACGGATATTTTATTGAAGTGTGTCATTGACGTACTTCATAGACTAAAATAACAGTTCAGTTTAAAAAAAGGCCATCGTTAGCAATGGTTGATTTTACACAGTGTTATTTTAGTATAATTTTGAAATAGGTTTTATTTTCATATTTTCTTTTATACTTTCACTTTAATTTTAGTTAAGGTTTTAGTAATATTGTTGTGTGTTTCTGTCATTTTTTTAAGTATGAAATGTTATTAATGAATTGTCTGTTTGGGTTTTTTTTATATGTCAATATAGTTTTACTTAACCATTTTTTTCTTCAAGTTTAACTAAATTAAAATGACAAATGCTGCTGAAATAAAATAATTGCATTATTATTTATTTGACATTGTTTGTTTTATTTATTTACTTTTATAGGGGTTTTATTGTTTTAGTTTAGTTAACGATAATAACCCTGATTTTATAATGGACTAAAATAAAATATAACCTCCATTATGTTCACCATTGTTTCATACACCATAGTGATGGCAGTTAATGCAGTTAATGGTGTAGCCATAACCGGCCGACTGGCTGTGGAGACAGCAGCCGCTGATCTTTACCATCGGAGACAGTGTTCATAAACACACCCCAGCAATCTCTGCAGAGCTCCAGTCTGTGACAACAAAAATACACATTTGAAGTCATTTTGAAATTTGGGGCTCCTACCAAAATAGCGGGGGGAGTTCAAAATCACAGGACGGAGAATAAACATTTTAGAGACTGACCCCTGACCCTTCGGTGTTGGTGTAATGCCTGGTGTGGGTGGGGGCCCTGGAGCCACAGCGAGGGCCGTCTGTGTCTCCATGGGCAGGATCAGAGTTCCCAGACCAGCATCCCTGCAACATGAGATCCCTTGATAAAGACTCGTACCTGCATTTACGGCACAGTAAAACTACACTCTTGTTGTTCTGTCACTTTACAACACTATAATTACACTTGAACAACACATGGGTTTCATTTGTTCCCCCAGTGACGATAAAAGCAGAAGGAAAGACACTAGGCTTTATCGCTGAAGGTGGGTATATGTGCATAGTTATGTGCAAGTCTCTACATGAAATTAATGTGCAATATACCATATTAAATAAATAAATAACCATAATGCAAGATAACATATCTGATAATAATTGAGAATTTCATGTTTACATAGTGGGTATAATGCAAATCTGTGTTTCAAATAAATGTATGAATTTACTTTCGCTGGTCTTTATATTGCATTACAATATAAATTGTAATTTTCACACCTCCAGCAATTCTATAGTATATGTTATTACCATTATAGATACACTACAGCTTCAAAAGTTTATTTTTATTTGTTTTATGCAAGGATGCATCAAACTGTATTTTTGATCAAATAAAGGCAGCCGTGGTGAGGGATCTTCTACAAACCCCACCCTTTTGCACGGTTCCGTTTTAGGGAGATCTGTATATTTTATTATTATTAATTTTTGATTACAGTTGTAAATGTAAGATTTTTTTATTTTTCATAAGAAACTTTATATTAAAGTTTACAAATCCTACATTATTGTTTGCTATTCAACTTTAAAATAACAGCAGTGACCTCATTGAAACATCTGCACACCAAATGTTATTGGTCTTCTTTACTGTGTTTATTTGCATACTGAATTGTGATTGGTCATTTCTTTTTTGCATCTTTCTATGCACCTATAATTGCCTTTACACTGCAAAGAAGGCGTGTCTATATCTTGAAAATATGCTTAACTGCCATGCCAACAGATGCAGAATTTTTTTTTTGAATGGTCCTAAAAATATGCTTATTTCTTTCTTCTGATTTTTGGCATGAAATACGACCTGGACAAATCCTTGACAGGTTTCTTGTCAGGACATTTTTACAAACTTGGCACTCACAAACATATAGTAATCAAAATGCTTCACTTACCAGACAATAGAGTATCTGCTTGGGTTACTTCTCTTGGCCTTTCAGTTCCTTGCCTTTCATGCCTTCCCTGCTAAGGTACCATACACATAAACTAGCATGCTACCTTAAGATGTTTACAAAGTTTTGTCTGAGCCTAATCAAACCACATCTAGTCGAATAGGGTGGGCAACTGCCAAAAGCACTCCAGTTGACCAGAGCAGACCCAGCTCTCTCCACAACGGCCTGGCTAACAAGCCCCAGAAAGACACTATGTAAACACTTCCCTCCAGTGCTCTCCAGAATCAAATGGTTTGAACTATTTGAGCAATCCTCTCTTAACGGTTTCATACAGCAGACAACTATGCCTTAACAGTGTGTTTAGGAACAGCTGTCCTCAAACAGAGCCGGGGGAAAATCCACGCTGGCAGATGTCATGCTGCTATAAAGCACGCTACAAAACGAGGATGTAAGGACATATTCGATTTTAAATGGGATAGGAAGTTCAAGAATAAAGAGAATATTACACAAAAAAAAACTGGGGTAGGATTTACTTTGAAACGATTGGTAGTAACTTTCACAAATAATGACAGTAACACATTGAATTAAACGTAAAATTTTGACCTGAAGACTGAAATCTGTGTTTTTTTATTTACAACCTTCTAAAAATATTTTTACAGTGTAGTGAGGGAGCTGTCCATGTAGTTTCCAGAAAATGAACCAGGCTATTTTTTTAGTGAAAGAGAGCGGCGCTCTTTTTTTCTGTAGTGAACAGAGGAACAGAGGGGAAGATTCATTAACAGCACTCCATTAAATTCTTGGGGAGGATTGAGCCTGAAAAGCCGGGGTCACAAAAGAGAGGAGAGGGGCACTTTTGGATGCTCTTGACTAAAACCTAACCGTGTCTATTTGGCCTCTACAAAGACCATTTTAGGGAAAGCTGGACTCTGACTCCACGACTTCAGATTAGGTGGAGTGATAGGATTAGTCCTTAATGACTCGGACTTTGAAGACAAAGAGAGCCTCAGCAAAGAAGCTTAGATATGGAAGAATTAACAGAGCTCCACCGGCGCTCTACTCTCTCCCTCTCATCCTTTCTCTTCTCCTGACTCTCTGTTTGCTCTGCAGTGCAGGTAGAGGTCATAGAGGGCACAGGGTGACTGCACAAAGCAGTGGTCTGTTTCAAAGCAGCTGTGAGCGTGTCCACTAAATACTACACTCTAAAGCTCCAGAAACATTTACAGATGGGCTTGTGCTAATAAATGCAAGCAGCTGAACTCCACTGTGCATGTCTCCAATGTTGCACTGTGAACGGCATGTCCTTTACATACAGTGGCCCCAAAAAGTGTACTTTGGACTCATAACAAAGATGTTTGTTGGTTTAAATGATAAATAATGCTGATCCAAATAGGACACAAACTAATTGTGAAACATTTGGGGTTGCGTCAAAATGTTAGTGGATTAGGTGATAGTTAATGTGAGTCTCTACACTGTGGTTATTGAATGTCATTGTAAAAAAGTCGCCGTTGATTTGTGTTTAGATGCAACTTGGGTTGAGATTTGAATGCTAGTGGCATAAGGGACAATTGCCAGTACACTCATAAAAAATGCTGGGTTAATACACCCCCCCCAGTGCTGGGTAAACCTAGGGACAAAAACCAGACGGGGTTTGACCCATCACATTGGGTTCTTTTTTTTTATTCTTTTTTTTTTTTTTTTTTCGTTTGACCCAGCGGCCATGGACTACCAGAAGGTGAGGTAAAACATCTCACACCCTTAAACGTGTGGGTCAAAACAACCCCAATTTGTGGGTTTGTCACTATTGTAACCCAACACTGGGTGTATTCAACCCAGCATACAATTTTTGTAGAGTGTACTTACTCACTTTGTGGGGTTACTGAATTACACATTACCCCAGAAGTTTGAATGATCCCAAGACTAACTTGTCACGACCTTCTCTGTTTTACCCGAATCGTCGAAACTATTAAATCTAGAAATGGCAGACCACAAGGGAATTTTGTAATGGGCAGAATGTTTTGCAGATTTGCCAGAGAAATGGAGTTGTCTACAAATATTCGGTCACACTTTATTTTAAGATCCAATTCTCGCAATTAACAATACATTAACTATAACTTTTGCCTCAATAAAATACAAATTGCTCGTCTCACTAGTAATATTGTAATATAGTGGGAATTTAGTAGTGGTGATTAGGATGTAGACACTGTGTTTTCACCCCCGCCCCCCCCCCCCCCCTCCCCCCTTTTTTTTTTTTTCTTTTTTCCCCCCCCCCCCTTTTTGCAGACTAGGTGCTTATAAGAAATCAATAACCACAGCACGAAATATGTTAAGTTATAGCATGCTAATAAGCAATAGTTCATAGTGAGATTGCACATATAACTAATTTAACAAATTATTATATAACTATATTGGAATATTTTGGCATATTTGAGAATGTTGTAATTGTCATGTATTCTTGTTAAAATAAAATAAAAATAACATAAATTAAATAAATACATTTTAAAATAATCTAATCTTATACCTAATAAATCTACTGGTTTTAAGGAACCTAAGAAACGCATCCCAGGGGGAAACAAACGAGGAAGCAAACATGCCACAATGGTAAAAAAAATCTAGATGCTAATCGTGCCTATTTTGTTCCAAAAAACAAGAAAACGATAGTCATTAAGAGAAGGATTTATGCAGCGTTTGCACTTTCCAGTTCATTTACAACAAAAATTTGTCATGTTCAATTCTATTCCGCAGAATTTGCAGCCGATTTTTCATCTAAAACGCAGCAATGCGTAGAGAAAAAAAATCTTCATTAAGTAATTGATAGGGATTTTTTCTAAGGAAGTGTGAGTGTACCCTTATGATAGTGTGCCTCATAATTTACACTTTAGTCCTTTAATCTGACTAAGCACGTTAGTAGTGTTACTGAGCTTTTCAATTATCTAAGGCAAAGCCAAATAGCACACTCTGTATGGTCCACCTATTGACAGGATATTTCATTCCATTTATCTGGGCCATGAAGCCATCAAGTAGAAAGGATCAAATAATCCGTGGAGGATTGTTTTATGACTTCGAACACTGTCATAGCTTTTGCATCAGACAAGTAAATAATAAAGGCAGTAAAAATCCCCCCATTCTTAAGCTTTTGTGCGGCTGTGACATCGATGTTTTCGTGGTATTTTGCAAAGGGTCACTCCCACAACTCCAAACTAAAAATTAATGGCGAGCCTCTACATAATTAGAGCAAAAAACAGCTATGGGCACTTATCGATTGGTTTTGCCTGCTTACTAGGGCAATCAGCAGCACAGGCTGGTCAATGGGTGGTTAGTACCCAAAGTGGAGATGAGTCTCTGGGAGTTTATTATAAAGTGTAATATGCTGTAAAACACAGAAGGGCACACAATATTGCTGTTAGCTGTATAAATCAACCTTATATTTCTGCTTACAGGACTGGCAGCTCAGCCTCTGTCTATCGAGTATAAATACACCGCGGCCGTGAGGTATCAGAGTCCTGGGGAGAATTAGTACAGACATAGAAAAAGTGTGAACGTGCGGTGTGTGTTGTTGTGGTGTTATTGCTGTAAAAACAAAACCTCTTAGCACAGCACGCAGCCCAAATATCTGGTGGAATTGAAGCACTTGTTATGACATGGTCATTAAAGGATTTGTCTATTTAACATGGCTAGAAGTCGTTTTTTTTGTTAAAGAGCAAACGTTACGTTTCACCCACGTACTTACACTCACTTCCATGTTGATTACAGGATTTCTAGAACTTGTAACCGGCTGGTGGCCAAACCGTGCCTATATTGCGCAGTCATATCGTATTTTATTCCCCCTCTAACCTATAAATGCATTTTAGTGTGTCCACGTTGATAATCAAACCCCGCCCCGTTACCAAAAAACCAGCTTCGTTTCGATAACCCATATTCGCTGCAGGTTTGTTCTGTCCACCAACGGTTACGGTTGTTGTTTCAGTTGCATCTATGCCTCACCTGTGAATGAGACTAGGGGAAAATAGATCCTACACCCAAAAAGGGGAATTAGCTGACATCCATTCTCTGTTCAATCTAGCCAAAGTGTTGGAAAACAGAGAGAGGACCCAGAGCGTTAGGGAACGTTTGTAATTTTCGATCCTCACGCTGAAGCCTTTGCCCTTTTAACTAGTGGGCTCAGGGGGCGGAGGGTCCTCTCACCCCAAACTGGGATATAGAGGGCTATATTAGAAAAGAGGTATGTGGCGAGCTCTAGACATGAATTCTCTTGAATCCAACTATCCTGTCTCCGCTGTGCAGATCGTCGATCTAATAAAGGCGCATTACTTATATTGGTCTTCAACTTATGACCGCCACATAGAGTAACACGGCAGAATACTAAATGGGATTGCCGGGTCTCTCTCAAGTCCACGGAAGGGTTTAGACCGATGCAAAGATCATGATTCCCTGCTCTTAAAGCCCTCGCTCCAATAAATACATGATCCAAAACAGACGAAGTGGCATTCTGTGGATCCGGTCTATGAAGAGCCTCAAATGTTTTCGAGCGGCGTCCCAGTCTCACTTTGCATTGAAGGGCTTGAGTGGCCCCCTTGTCCCAGACCGACCCAACCCACCCTCAGTAATATAAAAAGGGGCAACGGCAATCAGAGCACGTGTGGAATTAAATACCATTACAGCATTAGGGATTAAGTTGTTTTCTCGGGCAGTTGCTCATACACATAAGACTTGGCTTTTTAACCTAACATTGATCTGGGTTAGGAACCAATGGCGAGAAAGGAGTGGACTGTTGTAGGAGCCACAGAAAAAAGGGAGAGAAGAGAGCGAGGAGGGACGACGGGCCGAGCAAGATATAGAGAGTGTGTGAATCTGGGTAAAAAGAGAATGCCCTCACAGCCGGGGACGGCAGTATTTCCCGGCTGGTCCTGCTTGCTGGCGGAACGAAATAAAGCCAAACTGAAAATCTCCCCAGGCCAGGCCGGACTCGGTTACCAGCTGCCAATGCTTTTAATAAGTGTGTGTACACGGAGGGGGTTCCCACTTGGGAGAATTCTGAAGAGTAGACCGGAAAAGCCACTCTACAAAGGAAATGAGCGCGGTTCCCGCCCAAACGTTAACCCATTACCTTTCTATAGGTATATATGATAATGCAAATATTAGTTAATTTAGCTATTAATAAATAAATGCATTTAATAAGTAAACATATAAACAAATCCCAAGGTTTAAAGTACACTGTATTTAGACATCATAGTTTCAGGGTTTACACATTTTTTTTTTTTTTCTTTTTTTTTGTTTTTTTTTGTCATGTACGTTCCCAAAACCTTATGCTCCCTGTTCTGCTATGTTCATTACAACAGAGAATGAATATTTCATGAGCCATCCCACATAAAAGTCTGTATGACTATTTTACAAAAATTCTGCGCTGATTTCCCAGGCAGTGTCTGAGAGCCGTGTGTGTAGAGGAACACACTGAATTTTCATTTCCCAAATCTCCATCATGCTTGTAAGTATTCAAAACCACAATCATGAAGATACAATTACAACCAACAAATGCAAAGGCTGTGATTTAATTAAATATATGTGAGTGAACTGTGTTCTTTCACACACAAGCAGCTCATTATCTGGTGTTTTTATAATCTCAGAGCAGTAAATGCTGTTATTATTGTTAAAGTTTTACATCAATGATGCCAAAAGTCATTGTTTTGCTCTAGTCATATAATAAACACTGAACTACCAAGTTGTAAAAAAAAAAACAAAACAAAACAAAGCAAAACAAATCAAATCAAATCAAAACAAACAAAAAAACCAAAACAAAACCAAACAAACAAACAAAAACAAAACAAAAAAACTTAAGGTTTTGTCTATTTTCTAGTGAGTTTGATTTTTTATTATTATTATTTTTCACCCACAATTAGCTTTTTAAAATCCAGTGTTGGGGAGGTTATGCTTTAGAAATGTAATAGGTTACAGATTACAAGTTACTCTATGTAAAATGTAATAAGTAGTGTAACTATTTCAAATACTTTGTTCCCGTTACATTAAAGTAACGTAACTGATTACATTTGATTACTTTTTGATGAATGTAATTTAATTACCACATTTTTCTTCAGTAACCCCTGAACAGACCGTCAGTTACATTTGTTTTGTAATTAAATTACGTAATGCTGTTACATGTAACTAGTAACACTCCAACACTGTAACAATCTAAATGCACTCCTTGTCTCAAGTGACACAAACAGCTATAACACATTTCCTCCCAAGCTCAGCAGTCTCAATGGCCACTTCCTGTTTCCTTGGAGAATGACCCAAGATGGGAATAGCTATCAATATCCAGCAAACCTGTTCTTCTCTTAAACTACCCTAGTCAGATTACCAGCTGACATTAATCATTCCCAGGAAGAAGGACATTTGTCCCTGTCTGACAACGTCATGTTCAGAGAAGAAACTGAAACTTCATTTGGCTCCATTCTCTCAAATCTTAGACCCCAAAATTTCTACTCAGCAATTGGGTTTCTTGAACAAATCGTGAGCTGAAATTAACTGTTAGATGTTCTCTAATGTGCTGAATGGGGCTGAGAGGAAACCAGAGGAGAGAAATGGCAGCTGTCTTTGAAATCGCTGTTCGGCCTTCTAATGAAACTCTTGGGACTCAACTCCAAACTTCATTAATTGGTTTGGACTCCCTTCAAAAGGTTCAAATCAAAGCCTCCTATGAAGGGTCACATTGTTTACTTTGATCATCGATATCAATTTACACATCACATCCGTTTCCAGCTCAAGCTGAAATGCATGAGATCCAAGGTAATGTCATTGTCAGACCTTCAGTGTAGACGACACACAGTATTCTGTTCAGACTTCACTGCCAGTATTTGATATGAGATGGGAAAACGTTTTAAAATAGCTAAATGTCATGTGCGAGATATCATGACCCTTGAGGGCTACATTAGAAGCATTTGATTCCACGGGTTACAATGCTTATTCAGTGCACATGGAGGGAAAATATGAGATGGATCTTTAATCTTCGCTCTATGGTCTCCTGCCGTTCGCTGCTGTCTCCGACGGCGGGATTTGATTTCACCTCCTCCAGAGCAGAGGGCGGTCTCTGTCACTGAAAGACCAGGAGCCAGGGCACACGGGGGCCACCCACTCAAGTAGAAAGGCACTGGGAAATTGTGTAGTGGGGAAAGCTTAGATACCTTTCCCTCAGGAGCAATACAGGCCCATGGAAAGGCCTTGGCTGAGATCTGCTTGGATCTGAGCCCAGGCTTGTGGTCCAGAGTAAAGGATGAATGATCCACCAAGAGTCCATGTCGTGTGAACTTAAACCATTTCGCTTTCTCCGCTTTCTCTTGCCTACCGTCTGTCGATGACATACTGTTTTGGGAATTGGATTCTGCACAAGCATTTTAGTCAGCAGAACATGCTCAGGGAATCTTCTAGGTCTGGTACAAGTAAATCATTTGTAGCATAATGTTGATTAGGACTCATACCACATTTTCTTATTTAAAAAAAGCAAACTAAATAATGCTATAGTGAGGAGCTTTGAATGAAAGTGTATTGGGCAAATTTTTGGAGGAGCTTATTATTCAACCCAGGTTCACTGAAAATATGTGCTTGTGGCGACATTTCTGCAACACGTTATTGCGCTTTTCGCTGTAGTTTCAAAGTGAACTGTCCAGTGAGTGACACTAAAACATGCATTCAATATGTGACCGTTGCTAAATTTTTATTACGTTGCTTCAAGTACGTATTGCGGCAGTTCAGAATTCAAATGTCTGGGGAGTGTCGCTAAAAGGGTTAATGCTCTATCGTGTTGGAAATACACCAATCTCAACCCTAAATCTACCCGAGAGTGTTAACAATAGCAAAAGTGATATAAAACACATTCACTGATGCAACCGTGCTATTTTAAACGCGAGTTTGAGCTGTTCTACGTCGAACCGTAGTTTCATGGCATTCGTACCGATGCGCTTCACCTCACAAGAGTAACGCCGTATCACGTGAGCTACCAGGTAAACCTATTGAATTAGAAAATCAGTTTCAGTATCAGTTTTAACATTTCGCAGCATGTTAAAATCGTTTTGAAGTCACAGCATAACATTATGCAAGGAAAGGTATGAAGCAGCTTTCTTATTTAAAACTCTGGCCCTGTAAATCCTATTTTTACACAGTTTTACTTCCTCTAGTGTTAATTTCAACTGGAAACTGAAGTGATTTGTACATATTGGTACTTTTGTTTTTTTGGAGTTTTAAAGAAACATCGCCACAAGCACATATTTCCAATGAACCTTTGTAGCTATTATTTTAGAAAAGCATTTACATTAATTCTTCTGTAGACTTGTATTGTTTATCTGTAAAACTATTTTAGTGTTCATTTTAGGATTTTTTGTTTATGGCTTTGTTTCATCATGGCAAACACTGTTATAAATTGGATATAACGTCACACAGGCAAGATTAGTGCGCAATTCTTTCACAATAAAATGTTGTTTTGTTTGTTGCTACTATACTATTGAAATAGTGAGTATTTTCACGTTGACAAGTGATCTAAATTCATATCCATTGAAAGTTTGTCACTGTAACCCAGATTTTTTTTTTTTTAAGGAGAAATAATTTTTGTGGTAGTCAACATTATGCCACAAGCCAATTGTGCATAACTTGTACTGAACTTAGAATATTCCTTTAACTCATGCGTACCTGTAGCAGTGTGTTAAGCGCAATAACAACAGTCTAGAATACCTTGGTGTCAGGTGGGTGCACTGCCCCAGGGACTTATGGGAGAAAGTGCAAACAGGGTGAATCCCCGAGGTTTAACTCGACTACTAGACCGAACAGGATTACGGCAAGCCAACTCCAACACATTTTGCTGCTTTCACCTGACGGGAGCATAAACAATATGCAGGTATGTTGCCAAGCACCGCTACAGAATTAAATCCATAAGCAGGTTTCTACAGGTGACAAGTCAATTATTCTCCAATGTAAACATGATTGGGGAGCTGACATCTATCCACAACTGAAGATGCCAGCAATGGCAACCCAAACAGCCCAATACACACAAACCAAAGTAAGAAAGAACAGATAAATGAAATATCAACAAACAAGGCCTGGGTCCTGGGTCCTCATCCAAATGAGACTGTATAATGTGGGCCTACATGGGCTCCATCCATTGCATTCCCCTTCACATTCCCATTCTTCCTGTTAGAATTGAAGGATTATGAAAAGGAAGTGCTTTGATTAAACACAATGGGCATCTATCCTCTGTTGATTTGAGGGATTCGGGAGGCAAATCCCTTACAAAACCCGATACAGAGACTGAGAGCGCTGGAGGAGGAGGGGGGTGCAAGAGGAGGAGGAGGTGGAGGATGAAGGGGTTTGAGGTGGGTTAAGATGCTCCTCTGAAATGCACTAGCTCCTCCAGCTCTCTCAAATAGAGGCTTCAGATCTTTATTTCTCCCACTCCGACCGCTTAAGCTCAGGTGCCAAGTGAGTGAGTTCTGCAATATCCCATAAAACATTGTATTGCTTATCGCAGATTTGATCATTATCGAGTGGCCATGTGGATATGATTCCATGTACAAACCCGATCAGCGAGTTTATGAGCTGGTGATTGTTTCGACCTTGTGGTTTCGTGCGAGTACCAAATAATCAAATAACGCGCCAACAGGGAATGCAGCGTAGCGAGAGAAGCCTGATATCAAAAAGGTGTTGCTCATAAACAGGGTCTGTAAGACATAATGACAGTGTATACAAAGGACGGCACCATGCAAACAAAAGCCTTGTCATTTGTTGTCGCTTGACACAAATAAACACATCAAGAATCAAGAACAGAATGCATTCATTTATTTCAGTCGATTTTTACATTATTAACTTTAAGGGTCAATAACGTGACACTCTTTTTATCTTATCTATTCATTTACTCAGAAATACATAAAAATGAAGTTTGTACGTACGGCAACATGATGCGCATGCATTTACTTTCTTTTTGTGAACAATTTTACAACATATTAGATTAGACTGTAGCCACACCCCCCACCAACCAGGTAGACTTATACCGTGCTGAGGAGAAGATATTGCAGTGGAGAAAGGTGCAAATTGAAATACTTAATCACAAGAAAAATAAAAAATATACATAAATACAAAATAAATTATACATCAGAAAGAAGAAACAAAAGATTTAACAATATCAAAAGTAGGTCTTCAAAGTTTTTGTCTTTTCCGTCCCCTGCTAGCAGCGCACGTGCCGGCCTGCTGTCCTGTGATTGACGCGGGTCGACGTTACCGTGGCGCGCCGACGCCGAGTGTGTCACAAAAAGAGTCGTGCTAGTCTACCCATGCGGGGAAAGATAACCGCCATAAAAAAACCTTACGCGTCTGTCATCACGAGAGGAAGCCACGACTGACTAACAGGTTCTTTGGGCATTTCACTTCTGAGTAAAATACAAGTATTCGAAATTGTTTTATATACTCGAGTTTTTTGAAGGGGGGGGGGCGCATAGGAAAACCATATTAGGGGATACAACTGTCCAATATTAGATGACTATATTAACTGCTACATACCATTTTAAAAGAAAGCATGTCAAGTAACTTTTTGCATAAACTTTGTTTTATTTATGAGATTTTTTTTAGCAAAACTGCTTCAATAATTATTACAATTTCAAAAAAAGTTAGAAAATAATTATTAGTGAACGTTTCATCATGCAAAATAACAGTGAAAAAACTGCAATTATAGTTAAAATCTTAAATAGAAATAATCCGAAAACAGTTTTTAAATAATAAAATAATATCATTATATCATTATTAAAATGTGTTCACTCACATGTATTCAAGGTGTAAGGAAAACATGTTTGAAGTTTTCACTTGATTGTCACACCATAACATACATGTAAGTTTTTTTGAAAATTGTATAATGTGTTCTTTTTTTTTTTTTTTTTTTTCAAACTACATGGCTCCAACATAAATAAGGAGTGCCCTAATTAAATGATTTTCTCTTTTCTTTATTTTGGACACTTTCATATGTCATTGACCATATATCAGTTGCTCTCTTAAAGATATTTAAAAAATCAATAAATAGTGGGTTCAATCTTGCATCACCCCAATCCAGTCAAACCCTTTAAAATCCCTCTCCCATTTTCAGGAGAAAGGTAAAAAATGGGTTAAAGTCCAATTATTTCATACTAGTTACCTCATGTCCTCATTAAAGACATTTTTTCGACCTCGGTTTTAGGTTACAATCTTTGCAAATAGTGACCCGGGTCCTGCCTTGTCAAGCCCCCTTATCCCAAATGAATCATGAGGTCTTGTAAACAGTGCAGTGATCCAGTTTCTTGAGGCAGTCGGGCTGTAAGGGGGAAAAAAGGTCTGGGGATTTGCAATGGATTTACACATATACAATTTCAGCTAAGTTCCCCAAGGTCGGCCTGCGAGACCTTCACCCGTCAGTGCCTTAAACAAGGCGTTTACCACCCAGCCTCTTCCTGACCATACCACATACGGAGGGCCAGTAAGGAGGGGGAGTCCCACACATCAAACGCGTGTTCTCATTGAAATTCTTCTATGCGGGGCTGTGGGATTTCATTTAATGAGCTGAGAAGCGCTGTTAGACAGCTGACTCCAGAGTTGCCCGACGTGGGCAGACGTCTCTCACCTCCGAAGACGAATGTACGAGTGCAACATCCTCGTCCGTAAAAGATCTGAATTCATCGTACATCTAGAACGTCTCGAGAGAAGACTCTCGTTTCATGACTCTGGCTCTGATTTGTGGCTTTGCTGCTAGCCGTAGTCGCCGTATCGCACGGTAAGCATAGCAAAGTGGAGCAGACCCGATTTGAGCGCGGAGGAGAGAAAGCAGGCCGGTTTCTGCTGGCAAGGTGAGCACAAAGAGGCTCTTCTGTTCCTGCGGACCCATCCCGGGCCCCTGCCAGGGCACTTTGGCAGCTTGGCGCTTCCCTGGGGCCGAGCACCGGAGCCTGCCCAGTCTTGCCCTACCACAGCAGCTGCCAGCGCTCGGCCTCACACACACACACAGACTCTCTGTGGAAGCTCCAGTGCTTTTCTCCCCACACATTCAGTCTCTAACCCCTCAAATCTGAAAACTCTGTTTCCTGAGTCTGACACCACTAAGCCTCCCTTTGGCGAGGGCTTTTTTTCCTTCGCCGTTTTCTCTTTTTTTCCCCCTCCTTTCCATGAACGTCATCTCTCTGCAGGAAATGATACCCCACATTCTTGACTGTTTGGCTCCAAACAGAACTGTGCAACAGAAGGAGAAGCGGAGTATGAGAAGAGACAGTGTCTGGAAGAATTGTCTCTTTTTCATTATCTCAGCGTGTCTCTCCGTATCTTCCACTCCCATTCACTGTCTCTCAATACAAACACACACACACCACACACACATACACACACACACACAAACACACACACACAGCACACACACACACAAACACAAACACAATCACCACACACACACACACACACTGTATGGAATTCTACAGGACTGTAAGAACATACTGTTTGTCAGCAGCCTGTTTTGTATATAGAGAGAGCTAAACTGTTTACAAAATAATCGCTAAATAATTTCATATATAAATATACGCTACTGTTCAAAAGTTTAGGATTGGTATGTTTTTGACAGACGTCTCTTATGTTCACAAAGGCTGTATTTATTTGAACAAAAATACATCAAAGAGCCTGTATCTTTTAAAACTTAAAAATTATATTTTTTTTTAATATTTTTTTGTAAAATATATTCTATATCAATATGTAACATGTATTTTAATTCATTGGCTGCTAAGCGATTTCCGAGCAGGCGTATAGACCGGGCCATACCTTCAGTAATCATTATTTTTTTTCTGTTTCTTGCATGAACAAAAGTTCAAAAGCACTAATTATTGCAATACATAGTTTTGGGTCAATATACCTTTAACTTCCCTTTTGATCTGTTAATGCATCCTCGCTGAGTAGTTGCTAACTTCATTCAAAATAATTACAATAATTAGTTAATGTTTGTTTTAATTTTTTTTATTCTTTTTTTTTTTGCTGTAACATTTTTATCTGTCTTTCTATTTTGGTATAGATTACTTTAAAAACCCATACCCAAAATTTCCTATACATTTCCAAAGAAAATGTATTCTTTCTTTCTTTCTTTCTTTGCCCAGCGACAGTGTTGCAAACAGTCCTTACACCTTATGCTACTGACTTAATTGTAAAAGCAAATATGTTTTCCAAATTGCACTTGGAAAAGGAGAAGTCTGTGAAACGATGGAGTCCATGTAATGTTTTACTAGTCAATCTCAGAAGCTCTGGTGTTAATCTCCACCCTGCATGGGGTGAAAAACATTCACACCAGCTCCAACTAAACACTGTTCGTTAGCCCGATGTGTGTTCCATATTAGTTGAGCCGTGAGCCACAGCCAAACAGTACTGACAACCTCCAAAAAATAAACAAGCAGATCCCTAAAGTGTGACATTATACCTTTTTGGCGATTTATGTGGGGCATGAAGAATTCTTCATGCTTGAAGACTACAGTATTTTCACACATGAGTATCTTTAACAGAACTAACCCCCCCTTTAGTTGACCTAAAAGCGATCCGAATAGTCCTTTACATTCTCAGTATGACCTTAAAACTGGGCTGAGATTCTCACTTTGGTCCATTTGATTTGTTTTTAAGTTTACTTTCCAGTTACGTTGTTGTTTTGTGCATTTTGAGACCAATCAAAACTACATTTATTAAATCAATTCAATCAAATTAAATTAATTTTACTTTTGACTTGGTTCGGGGCATTCACATACGAGACAAAATTCTTGCCAAGCTAATCAAACCCCTCAATCGAATCAACACTCTTAGATGGGGCCTCTGGTCATTATGCTTTTACAGTATGAACACCTACTGAGTGAAAATAAACATATCATTAGCAGATACAACAACAGTTCTGGGTAACAAGAATCCTAGAATGTAGCAGGTATGAGGAGGGAGAGAGTTGGCAGCTGTAAGACTTAGATTTCAGCACATCTGTGTGTGTGGGTGCTTGTGTGCTCATTTGTGTGTGTAAACACACGGGGTGAGGGTGAGTCTGCTCTAACAGTGTCAATAAAGGGACATCTCTATTGGGCTGCTCTGTTATGCACTTGCTAAACAGCTTTCTGGCAAAGCCAGCACAGATTCCTCAGTGATGACTCACGTACAGGAAGCTATGGCGTGACATTAGGCTACAATTAAAAATCAAAATTAGAATCAGATGATAAAGAAGGGATTTTGCATTTTACAGTGCGCTTGCTGAAATGTGGCTGCATGAGAGAAATACAAAATGACTTGCGGCAGATGTGTCAGGGATATCTCTATTTATGACGGTGAAACAGCAGTGAAACACGATGGCTGTTACCGATGTGAGAGACAGCAGTGGATTTGACCACACTTGGATCTGGCTTAAATGTAATTAAGGGAAGACACAAATCTAACAAAATATAACAAATATAACAAAAGTTACATTAGAGAAACTCAGCATTCTCATCCATTCTAAATCAGTTAGGCTTTTGATTAGAACAGATGAAAATAGAGATTTTATAATAAAAATAATAATAATAATGATGACAGATGAATGATAAAATATGCCTTCTTCTTATAATAACAACAAAAACAATATATTATATTAACGAGTTTACTTTTTTAGGCTCTTCTACTATAGTCTATAGTTAATAGCTAATTCAATTTTTTTATTTTGTGCGAATCCATGGGTGAACAAACGCTGATGCTAATCCTAATAATAATGTCTTATTATTATTATTCTTATAGATAATTAGGTGTTTTTTATAATATTTTCCCTTTTCCCCTTATTTATTTTTTCTTTATTTATCATTAGCAAGTAAGAATAGGTAAGGGAAAAAACTGCCTGATTTTAATCCTTTGTGTATCCCAGGGTTTTCTTAATGGTTCATAAATGGCATTTTGGTGTTGCAATATTCCATCTGGTTGGCCAGGAAAAGAAAGTTTCAGAAGCAGCTCATTTCATCCTATCCCAAAGCTACTATCCTAGCTCCCTCTGGTGGCAATTACAAATTAGTGAGTGAAAATCTTTACCTTCCTTTTCCCCATTACAGCTCAGTGCACTTTGTGTTCATTCTAATGTCATAACTTCAATAATACAACTAATTCCTCGTCACATCAGACACATACATCTGAGAGACACAAAAGTTATGATAAAAACTACGATAATCTAGTGCAGGGCCAAAATTAAATCACACACTTTGTACTGGCGTTTGATCTGATTGCATCTACATACAAAAGTTATTCATTATGGCATCCTAAAGATTGAGTTGCAACTCACACAACAGGTACAGGTCTGTCTGGAACAGGTCTCTTTCCCTGGAGGGCAGGTCACGGTGGTGCTCCACACCTCCTGCATCATTCAGAGATTCTCTAGATCCAAATGCCTTCTGACGAGCCCCACACAACACAACAGCTCCATAAGATCACAGGAGGGAAACACGTGTTCGCATCAGCCTAAAGCCCTGAGGAAGACTCTGACAACCTTTTAACCCGTCTCGCTGTGAAATAAACAGACACACGAGGATGCTCATCCAGTCTCCGCTGGCCGAGCCTGAACGCTGTGGATAATTCATGACAATTCGCATTCAAATAGGGCATTCGGGGGATAAAGCTCCCAAAAAAGCATAAAAACAGACACAATATACCGTAAGCGTAACGTATGCAGAAATGCTTATGCAGCGCTTAGCAATTCATCGGGCTCAGGTGGCCTGATGTGTTCGGTGTCAATCACTTTGATTGGCAGGCATATGTCAGAATTGGAAAATGTCACATGGAGAAAGAGACAGAGCTAGGCTTTCCAGCCTAGCGCCAAGGCATGGCCTATTTTAATATTTAATCTAGCCAGAGAGAGTCTTTCGCTCCATAGTTTAAATTCTAATCTTGTTATGGCAGAGGTGCATGTAGTCTGCAGGCTGCAGCACCAAGCAGCTCTAATTCCCTCTGTTTCTCTCTCCAGCTAAACAAATTATTATAAATTCCATTATTTTTCCATTATGCATATATGTTTTGGTGGCAGAGCCACTCTGCAGAGCTCTCTCCATTAAGTGGTCTGGCTTTTCCTCATCAAAGGCCAATACTTCTGGCCCTAAACACAGCTGAGTCCTGTAGGATCCTCGAATAGGTCATCATTAGTATATCATTCGAATGCCGTTCATTCGCTAATGTGGAATTATATCTAATAATGGCATCTCTGGTGGCTTTTTTCCCAAGGCTGCTCATAACCAAGGCCGTTTTTATCATCCGAGCCTTCCACAAAAGATATTTCTTGGTTTTCATCTCTCCTAATAGATAATATTGCCGATATATAAGCCTGTGGAGATTTTTCCAGCGTGTGAGAGACATATGGGGAAATATCTATCGGTCTGATCGATGCGCCACACTTTAGCCTTGGACGGCGGGCCGCAGCAAGTTATTTTTGGCAGGAGGAGCTTCTGTTTTCGTACGATTAATAGGCAGCGTATTTAAATGTCATCATGATTTCATTTTTACTACCTCGTCCGAACTTCCTCTTCCATAAATCCCGGGGTCAGTCCATAATGGAGATGAGTTCATAACTCTCTGCGCGTGTCGCAGTGTTTGCACTCGGTTTTGAGCTTTTTGAATGATGCATCTTAGATGAAATAGTGACTTGAGCACATAGGCGTATTTTTGGGTGCATCTCCCTTCCTGTAACCCACACAGCTGTCTACTTTAGAGCAAAAATACGAAGTTAAAAACATGCCAAAACGCGTAAATCGCGAATTAACATCTATCGTGTACAATTGAATTCGACGAAAAGAAAAAACTACTAACTCACGTCAAATGAGCCAGCATAAATCTACACTGGAATTGCTTTTCTTCCTGAAGTGGTGTCATGAAATGCCTGGGAAAAAGCCAGTGGCTCATTCATCTGACTGGCCGTGCAACACAATCATGCTAAACATCTAATCACTCACAGTCTTTTTTTTTTTTACCACAACAATGTCCTCTGTAAGCCGACAAACAAATGACCAGCAAGTGAGTGAGGCGACACAATAAATCCATGTGTTTCTTTTTGTGAGTATGTGAAGCTCTTTGTGTGTGAGGGAAATGGGGTGTAAGACACACACAACACATAGCAATTATCTCACAGTGTCCCTGAAGCAGTGTAGCATTACCCTAGACTCCTGAGTTATGCTGTTTAGCTCACTGCTGTGTTCGCCTTTGTTTTAATAGACAAACACAAAGTTTAATTCCTTCTGGGTCAGACAAGAGAACTCAATGAATGGGCTAGACCTTTAAACATACACAAAACGAAGGACTCATTTAGCGTTAATTACTCTTTGTCATTTACTGTCTATCCAGCAGCGGCGCAGTAAAATGTCACCGCTGAAATTAGCCTCGGAGCCGGGCAATTTTCGCAGCTAAATTGCCGAATGAGTATCGCTCCGTAATAGGTAGCAATCTGCGGTAATATGATGAGATCATTTGGAAAAAGTCAGGGGGACTGATCAAAAGCAGGCATTATTCGCACTGATGTGGCGACTCAGGGAACATGTGGACACAGCTGTAGTGTCATGTGACGCGCGGGGGAGCAGGTGCCAGTTGGCACAGGCGCAAAGGCGGCGAGCGACCGAACAATTACTGTTATTCATAACAGAGCCGCTGTGCGCTCAGGACCAGATTTGTGCAAAAATGTTGTGTCAGACGCACCCAAAGAGTAGAAATACTCTTAATCGTCTGTCAGTCCGTGTCTGGTGTGAATACACACTGGAAGTGTAGCTCAAGTGTAGACAGAAAAAGTTTCTAATCAGGCCCACATGGAATCCGGACTCTGATTTCCACAGAATTAGGGCTTTTGTCATTCACAAAGTTAGTTTGTGACATATTTTGGCTAATTTGATTAGCGACTCTCAGGTCAGTTTATCCCTTTTAACCATGTTTACATTCGTTTCACAGAATTCCGCAGAACATTCCGTCTGGTTAGAATTCAAGAGAGGGTGGGAAAGAATATTCGAAAGAGTATCTGATATCGGCGGTTCAGTGCGTAACACAAGCGTAAGGTGTGTTCGCATAGGGCTTTCTTTGTCTCAGATGTGAAGTCTCTACAATTTCTTCTAACCCACTTTCTCTTCAAGTAATTGTTATTAAAAGAATAGAAATGGGGTCAGAACTGGAAGCAGTTCTTGCTTCTCGCCCTGCGTGTAATTAACATTTCACAGCGCATATCTCATTACAGAAGACAAGGCCACTTTTACCGAAAAGAGTCTGATGCATTAAGATTTCACCAGGCTATAATCTGACTTGCTATCATTAAAGAATAATGTAAACCTTCAAGTGATTTAATTGGATGTCTATAGAGACATAATAGAAGAGTTAAAGTCTTTGTTTAGTATTCACTTACTGTCTGACTCTCTCTCTCTATGTCTTCCTGTTTCACTCACAGATGAATGAAGGACACAACTAGGACTATGCGGTATGGCAGTAGATATATTTATATTGATTTAGATATATTGTGTTGTTAGGCATTATACAATGTGGAATTTAGCCATGATGCAACAATGCAACTTTGTCACATTAATATAGAATTCATTTCATGAGTACATGGTGACTGAGAACCAGTTATACTTATTTTGGTAACTTAAAGCTTTTAATAAATAGTTTAAATGCATTAAATTTGCCTTGTAATGCACCTTATAAGGCATAGTGTGATGAATAATTGTAATCACAGTTATAATACATTATAATACTTGTCTATTCATTGTTACACAGAAAGTATGCATTGAAGTATGGATTAAAATACAAGACAAATTAACCTTCAAATATTATAATGCATTTTAACTTTTGTTACAATTGTTTATGAAAAGACAAAGCAAGGCAATGTATATTATGAATTCCTTTATAATGCATTATACATAAAAGGCTTTAAAATGGAATTATTATTACCATTTTTTAATAGGAGTTGCTATACGATATACCGTAATTGACAACGTAATATTTTAAAAATGACTATTAATTGTAATGTTAACACTAGGCCCTATGTGTAATTCAGTGACAATAACTGGTCTACCATTCCAGCATAGTCAGGTAGGCGGTATGTCCGTGTCTTAAAGTGTCCTTCTTATGCGCCTTTTACAAGTCTTTACATATGTACTTTTGGGGGTGTACGAAACAGATGGCTCTTCCTTATATTGTTGGTTTTGAAAATACATTATTTTTTTCACAATTATTTACATTATTGCAACACCTCTCTCACCAGTCTGGCGTGAATGGCTCGAATAGTTCCTGTATCATATGAAAGCCCGCCTTCTGAAATACGAAATGTGTTGTGATTGGTTAGCTGGGCCAGTGTGTGTTGTGATTGACCTGGTGGGTAAATGTCATGCCCCTTACCATAGCCGCCTGCAAGCGGCAATGACCATTTTTGCCTGCAAATTTTCACCAAAATTTCAATAATGTTAACACCTTTTGACGATCTCCAGAAAGTGCCAATCAAGAGCAAGAAATTTTTTAAAGTTTTTATGGGCTTTTATGCAGATAGGACAGTAGAGAGACAACAGGAAAGCGTTGGGTGGTGAGAGGGGGGCGGGATCGGCAAAGGACCCCGAGACAGGAATCAAACTCGGGTCGCCACGAGCACAGTTGCGCTGTATGTCGACACAGTAACCACAAGGTTATCTGCACCAACAAGAGCAAGCAATTTTTGTACAGATTACAAACGATCTTTCACTCCCTACCTCAACACTCACGATATAAACGATTATATCGTGAGGTTCAGCTTTTTTTGTTTTGTTTTTTTGAGTGTTTAAGTGTTCTTGTCCATGATATTCATTTAGTGAGAATCTGATATTGGGAACCTGTTCCAGTTCTTGGAAAAAACAAAACAAATCAATAACTGAACATTATTGGGTCCTTGCACATGCATTTGTCCGGATGGAAAACCTTAATACATTTCTCTGGCACAGCAATACCACCACTGAATCTACAAGCACTAAAGGAATCACTAATAGTGGTATTATGAATCATTCTTAATGTGAATAATTAAAAGAAAAGTAACCAAAATAGTCAGATTTTGTTATGACTGCTGTGTGCATCATGTGTGTATGTCTACTATTTACATTGGCTTTGAATGTGGCTCATCCAATCAGATTTTAGTCAGAAGTATTAGATTTATAATACTAGTTACACTATTTCAAGATTTCTGTTTTCAATATAATGCGAAGCTTTTTTTGCTGATGCTGAATTATATTTAATTTAGACATTAATGGTATAAAATCGCCAATACCATGATATAAAATTTTGCTTATACCAGGCCCACCACTCGTCACAAACATGCTGGTTTGCTTAACCAACAAGCGGTTGGGACCATGATGGGAACTTAAGGCACAACAGCTTGTTTTGAAAGACGTGTATGAGTGAAAGAGAAAGCGAATGGAACCGAACCGTGATGCTCATAAAGTGAGAGACACTCATATGCATCCAATTTCCTATGAACACATAACAATCTCTCATGCGGGGTTAAACGAATCCAGGACTGATCCTTTGCCACAATAAAAGCAAGTCAAGGCTGCTCGAGATTTCCGCGTCCATTAAGAGAAATGCGGCACGGATGGCTCTAAGCGGCGCGTCGGACCGCGCTGGGATCATTTCCACGGCAGGCTGGCAAGGAGGAAAGTGTTGATGGTGGCAGACAGTGAGAGAAGAGACGCGGAGATATGTGTCAAATTAGTCATGCCGTTCAGGGGCTTGCGTGGCTTTATCTCAGGACAGTCTCACATACACCCACACACCCAATGCCCTGGGACGCTCGGGGTGAGAGCGCCGTGAATAGCTTACATACACACACACATTCAGCTTCTGCAGCTGGAATCATGTGTGAGACATTACAATATTGAGCAGAGCAAAGGCACACCATCTACAGGGCCACGTTTGTAAATGTACATGCCTGTGGTATGTTTTTATTTCCCTCCCAGTCGTTCACACCTCCAGTGCGGGAGCAGGTTTGCGAGGAACGTCGAGACCTCACCTCAGTCTAAACGAAAGATTGTTGGCAAAACAGTGGGTTTTGCCTGTTTCTGTTTTGTTTAACTCTAGGCAACAAGAACAAGACCTTCAGGAGTCATGCCAGACTACCCACTAACTACATCAGAAAGAGTCTCGTATAAATTAAACGGAATTTTACCAAGAAATAAGCTTCACTGTCTGGAAGATCTGAAAGGTATCCTTTAGGCAGAAATTAGCGTGATGGCTCTCACACGTCGGAGCCCATCGTCTGTTTTATTTTGCTCCCTAACGAGCCGGCGTGGCCATACGTGATTGAGATTTTTCATTATTGCCGCACACAGATGGCCATTAGTTAGACGCTACCTCAGCCAGACACGGGCTGTCTTTGTCCTACTGAGAAATACTGCACGTGCCGTCTACAGGGGCTCTCAAACATTCAGCCTGCGCAGTGACAGTCTCAAAACATGAGGCGCTGTTAAAAAAAAATATGGATTGCATCCCAATTAACAAACTTTTCTGCTTAAAGAACTCACTTGCTTTTTTTTTGGAGCCAGCAGGAGTAATGTCAGTCAAGTAACACACAGCAGACAGCAAATCGGTGTTAGAGGAAACTATGCCTGTCGAGCTACAAGCTAGTCAGAATTTAAAGTAGTTCAGCTACAGTAAATAGACGGTACCTGCCTTTACAGCTACACTAGACCAAACCGACAAAAATCGCTAACAACACTAAAGTTAAAACCATGAAAACAATGAAACTTGAACAGAAATAACTATGGTTTTTTAATGTTTTTAAAAGAAGTGTCTTATACTAACCGAGGCTGAATGTTTGATGAAAAATACATTAAAAAGAGTGATATTTTGAGACACAGTATTACAATTTAAAAGAATTGTCTTTCATTGAATGTATTGTAAAATGATCATTGGGTATTTCTGTGATGACAAAGCTGAATTTTCAGCATCTTTACTCCAGTCTTCATTGTCACATGATTTTTCAGAAATCATTTTAATATGCTGATTTGGTGTTACATTTCTTAGTACTATAAATGTTACAACTTTTTTTTGGCCACTTAATATTTTTGTTTTTATAACAATTATAATTTATTCAGAAAGATGCATCAAATTGCATCACTCAAATGATAGTTACAGTGTGACATTTATAATGTTACAAAGATGTACATAAGCTCAATACATTTCTTTGAACTTTTATATCCTATTCAAAGCCAAAGACCAATATTAAAATAAGTTAATTTGTTCTAATAATGATCACCAAATCAGTATACTTGCTTTATACATGATTATCTGAGGATATGTGACTCTGAAGACTGAGTTCTGACGATGTCTTGGAATTCAGCTTGCAGCACCGGATACATTCAGCCTAAAATCTAGTGTTACATAGAAAACCGTAATAATATTAGAGTGAAGTGACATGTGGCCAAGTATGGTGACCCATACTTGGAATTATGCTCACTGGCAATTTACCCCATCAACAGTGCCACACACCCTGATGCATCAGGGGCAGCATTTTTTTTAGGGTTGGGCTCCCGGGGAGCATTGTAGTGGGGGTCATTACGCTTGTCCTCAGAGTGGCACCTCAGTCTGGTATTGAGTTGTAGCGAGGCGCTGTACATTCACTCCCCCCACCTACAATCCCTGCCGGTACGAGACTCGAACCAGCAACCCTTAGGTTACAAGTCCGACTCTCTAACCATTAGGCCACAACTTACATTAAAAATGTTTTAATTTCAAATTTAATTTTAATTTGATCAGAAGAGTAAATGTACACTTAATATAACTAAACCTTAGAAGACACGGGAAGAATGTAGCAATCTAGGAACAAAAATATGTAGCTATAAAGAAGTACTAAAATGCTGCACATTTGAATTGGTGAACTGTTCTTGAAATCAAACAGATCCAATAAAATGAATCAATGCTAGATATAATACAGAGGACCTGTTATCCAAGCACATTTGATAAAACTACAGCTCACTCAACAGTAAAGTTAAGTGCGTGATACAATGTGACATGTACAACTACTTAATTTTTACTGGAAAAGCGATACTGTTATTTTACTTTGACAACTGGCTATTGCAAAATGCTTGCAGAGTAACGTCTGTGCAGTTCTGTGCGATGCTGCAAACTGTTGCACGATGATGGCATATAACTCCCTGGATTAAGCAGTTTTTTCCAAAAGAGATTCTTGGAAATCAAGCCATTTATGAAAATGCTGGGTTTAAACCAACATATTTTATTTCGTATCACTGCCTTTCTTTTTTTTATTCTCACACATTAGGAGCCCAAATCAAAGTGCCAAATCAAAAGCAGCAGTGTGTGCGCGGCATAAGCTTAAACCCCAGAGGTCATCTTTAATGATGCCAGCAGTTTAGTGAGGCCAACCCCTTAATTCATACAGGCTCGTGAAGCATCAAAGCAGTCCGTGGTTTGTACAACTGTCAGTAATGAGGATAATCATGTCATTTTGTTTTAAAAAACAATTTAGGCTACAAATTTAGAGAGACTTCTTGATATTATCATCATGATTTTTGACATCCCGTGCAGATGCACATTTCACATTTTAACTTTTGTGAAGGTTTAACGCACACAGGACCTTCGAACAGATGGAATTCGCATTTTGTGGAGAAAGCTCTCGCGGGCCCAAGCGATTACGGCTAGACACCGGGTCGAACATGCGCAGACGCACAGCTTCGCTGGTCATATATTTACTGCACTGGCTCTTTGATAATGTGTTTATGGGCACTGGCAGGCCGCTCAGTTCGGGGAAGGGAAGTAGTGTGCTACTAACCCTCTCTCTCGCTCGTACGCACAAATTCAAAGCCTCAAAAATTCAAACTAACATTAAAATTGTTTTATGTGTAAGATCCAGTGAACTCCATTATTTTCCTGCACTATTTGCTTGAATAATTGAAGAAAAAGAGAGTCCTCTAGGCGAATTAAGAAACTTATGGATAACCGTTGTATTCAGTCCTGAAAAAGGTTTCTGCGCACCCTTGGGCAAAGCCAGTCCTGGAATTATGTCTGGAGTTGGTTTGACTGTGAGTGTTAACCCGCGCCTTACCTTGAAAGTTAAGTCCTTCCAAAGGATTAAAAAGCAGTGGGCCTGGCTGCGGAAAGTCAGGGAAATACCCTCTCCAAAAACCAAAGCTCTTCCACGTTCGTCAGTAGGCGGAAGAAATGTGTCTGACATTAAGCTGTTGATCTTTTTTCGGGAGCGGCATCTGAGAATTTAACTCATCTCTTGTCTGTATCATCTCTGGAGTCTTTATCCTTACACTTGTGCTGGTTCGCGGGGCACCAGTGGACCTCGCCGTCCTGTACATCCTGCTCACTGTTCTCACAGCTGTGCTTATTCAACAGCGTCTGCCTCATAGTAAGGTCCAGATTTTTCACGAGGGCTCTGTTTGCATTTGCTGGTAAGTGGTTACATCTAGATTCGAGTGCGGCATGCTTCTGAACTTGGCAGAGGGAATCAAGGGCTCGATCGCGAATCGTCGCTTGATCGAGCATCGCGTATTACAGGCATCTTCTCCACTCTTCAACTTACACACACGTCGTTCGCCCCGTTTTTACGACCTAAGGTTCTTGTTTGGTCTGGGTTTTATCTTTCCGTTGCACGATGTCACACGGTGTGACCATGGATATAACAGTATAAAGAATAACCTCGGCATACCCTCCTTTATCTGAAGCGCTCTGTCATAGCTACACGCTGTGACTCTCCCAGGTGAAGGAACACATACCGGCAGAATTATCTTTCATCTTTTCCTTATCATAAACAGAGAGTTTTCCTCTTACGGGATCACTCTGAGAGCTGAATCTATTAACATTTCCCAACGTTTGCGTAATAACATAATGCAATAACCTAATTCTGATAACATTTTCACCCTCTGGAAGAGATCTCTCGATTACCATCCCATCTTCTTACACAATTACAGGTCGCTTCTCCCTTTACGTCCCCTGAGGGGGGGGGGGTGGGGGGGGGGGTACAAAAATAAAGGTGCTTCAAAAGGTTCTTCAGCGATGCCATAGAAGAACCATTTGTGGTTCCACAAAGAACCATTCAGTCCAAGGTTCTTTAAAGAACCATCTCTTTCGTACCTTTTTGTAATCTGAAGAACCTTCTTTTCGCCACAAAGAACCTTTTGTGAAGCAGAAAGGTTCTTCCCCCCACAGTGTTAGGCTGTTCTTTATGTAACCATTTAGACAAAAAGGTTCTTCTGGCATCGTGAAGCACCTTTATTTTTAAGAGTGTACCGTCACAAAGGTGTTTTTTTTGTTTGTTACTAAGTCCTCTTATGCTCACCAACGCTGCATTTATATTTGATAAAAACTAGTAAAAAAAAAAAAAAAAAAAAAAAATTATATATATATATACTGTATATATACTGTATATATATATTATATATATATAATATATATATATATATCTATATATAGAATATATATGATCTAATACATATTATAGCAATAGTATCATATTCAATAAACTTGTTTTCTTTTTAATATATTTTTTAATGATTTATTTCGATGACGCACAGCGATTTGCAGCAGCTAAGTTTACCTCCCCATTTCATTCGTAACATGATCCTTATAAATCATTCATTATTATTATTGATAAGCAGAGCATTTATTATTATCCATTTAGAAGCACTGTGCCGCTGATATTTTGTTTAACATTTTTTCAAGATTTTTTGATCCTAGATTATTACTAGGAAATAGAATGGAACATTATAAATATTTTAATGATGTTTGATCATTATGATTCCTTGCTGAATAAAGTATCAGTTCTTTCAAAATAAAAAAATAAAAAAAATTAAATAAAATTAAATAAAATTAAAAAATTAAATTAAATTAAATTAAAAAATTAATTAATTAATAATAAAACAAAATAAAATAAAACTCAAGGCCAAGGTAAATTAGTGCGTTTTTGAAGCTGAAGTGTGTCATTTCTGCAGAGTTGTACAAGGGTCCATAAGAGAAAGTCTCATTGTTAAACTTTAAACTTTAAAGATTTACACAACCGGTCTGTGGAGGTGACATTTGCACACGGCAGCATATAAACAACCTTGCCGAGCCAGTGGGGAGTCTTCCTGCAGTTAGAATGCCAGGAGAGAAAGCAATTACACACATTTGTCTAATTATCCAATCATAAAGTCATTATCGGTTTGGCACCTTATTAACATGCCTTGGCTAACACGCAGGCGCTCATTTGGCCTGCACTGTGGACTAAAGTTAGATAGCTGATAATAATCACCCCTGTCAGACCAGTCATTAGCCCTGAGCTGTTCACTAACTACACGCTCACTTGCAGCTATCTACCATACTAAAGTAAAATTCATGACCTTGAACCCACCAGTCAGGAAAGATTCAAGCTTCTCAGCTGTTTTCAAAATGGTGTTACTTTTCCAAAGCTAATATAGTGCATACAGCTTTATATTTGATCAAGCTGATGTAATAATCAAATGTTTTCCTAAACTATCCTCAAAACTCATTTTCTAAACTTTTAAGTGTTCTGAAGCAAAATATTTAGCTGAGTACTGTTTTTTACTATGATGATCAATAAATACAGTAAATTTACTGTAAATTTATTTAAGTTTAAACTTAATGTAAAATATTTTACAGTTTAAAGTAATGTTTTCTATTCTAATGTATTTAAAATATAATTACTTCCTGTGATTTAAAACGGAATTTTCAGCATCAATACACCAGCTTCAAATGTCATATGATCCCTCAGAAATCATTTGCTGCTTTGCTGTATTTATTTATTTGTAGCAATGTAACATTTATTGTCAATTTTGGTCAATGTATTGCATTCTTGCTAAAGAAAAGTATTTTTTCTTTAAAAACAATTCCATTTTGAATGGTTGTGTACATGTACGTTTAGCACGCTCAAATAGATTTATAGTTAGCTTGTTTCTAGTTTGTAGTGACACTAACTGTTTAATCGAAA
The DNA here is from genome assembly GCA_018155175.1 of Sinocyclocheilus anophthalmus. NCBI lineage: Eukaryota > Metazoa > Chordata > Actinopteri > Cypriniformes > Cyprinidae > Sinocyclocheilus > Sinocyclocheilus anophthalmus. Next base: position 41,685 of record JADLZN010012100.1, on the reverse strand, counting down.
GTGTCTGACACTACTTTAATTTTAATTATTATTAGTACATTTTCATAGTAACTTTCTTAACATTAGGAATGTACGGCGTGTTTCCTATTAAGATTTAGGCTACATGTAATACTTAAAAATGGGAAATTAAAGAAAAAGGTAAAAGGAGAAAGAGAGTGTCATCTCAGCACATTTATAATTGATAAATCCAGATCCCAGAGGACGTGTGATGCAACAGAAGTTCCAGATTGTTCTCTCCATCCACTCTGGCAGTCAGAGGGCCACACGCAGGAGCTGCAGCGCACAGATGTTGGTGCATCTGTGTTAGCGCGGGAAACTGGGCAAGTTTCACACACACATATACACGCACCAGCAGGGTGGGCTGATGCAGAAGACAAAACTGCTGGACTGCTGCTTGTACTGTAGGTAAAAAAAATATCCAGAATTACAAAATTTGGTTTAGGTGTACGTATATTGGATTTGCTAAAGTCCGCAATAGTACCAAACTAAGGGAGGTTTCTACACAATACTCTAAAAGTATAAAACATTGTATTGATTATTTTAACTCTGACTTTTATCCAAATTGACTTGCATTACAAAAAAAGGAATAGATTAGTTTATACATTACTTGGGAATTGAAACCATGACCTTGGCATTGCCATGATCTAATTTTCTAGATCTTCTATACTATTTTGAAGGACAATATTTTGGAATGGTTTGAAACACGGTAAAAAGTCTTAAACGGAGCTGAGATGCGTATTGATACCTGAAAAAGACTAACAAAAACACTTAGGGGATGTGTGAGCTTTATAACCCTTACGAAAAAGAAGTTTATTTAAGTGTGCTATTAGTATACTTATTTTAAACTAAAAAAATAGGAAAGTATTCTTTCAGTTAACTTTTTGTGTACTTCTCAGACATGGGCTTTATGTACTTCTCAGAAATACACTCAAAATGACATTTAAGTATACTTGACTTATGCTTAGAAAAAGTCTTATATTTGAGCTATACTTGTGCTTCGAGAATCCGTGTTTTCATTGTTATATGGTAGGGGGCGCTAGTACACATCTTCTGAACAGAATTTCCAAAACACAAGAGAAGAAGAAACCGAAACAACAGATGCTTCCACATGTATTCTGACACGATCATCAGACATAAAACAGCATCAAAACTGTGCAACGTTATGGAATAAAATGTCGACCCATTTAGAGGTAATAATGACTTTCAAGCTTTGAGGTGTTGATTGACTCCATCTACGTTTTGATTATCGTTCTGAATCCAATTCATAGTCTTTTTTCAGCTTTTTGTTCAAAATATTGTTTGTTTCTTTATTTTTTTATTTATGAAACTTTTCCACATTCAAGTGTTTAAGAAAAGAATGCATGAAGCTAGAATAAAATGTTTTTGTTTACAAGCAGATACCCTGTTCTTTCTTTTGATGTTTTGTATGTTCAGATATTCATATAACAAAATATATACACATTAATACCTAAATAGGAACGTTAAAGTATGATGTAAAATTCACTTAAAGAAAACTACTGTTATACTTCAAGAATACTTAAAAGTATTTAGTCCCAAGGAGTATTGAAATAGTACACTTATGAGTATACTACTAGTACACTGATATTTGTATACTTACTACATAAAGTATACTTAAACATATAGTTGAAATTTACTTAAGTATACTTAATAAAATAAACTTGAAGTATACAACTTTTTGGTAAGGGAAATGATGCACGTCCCATTATTGCCAAGTATTGGTGACCTGATTATAAGTTTTGCTTGCTATGTTTTAGGTGCTTTCATACTTGGTGCCTACCGAGTCTTTTTGATTGTTGTCAAAATGCCTTTTGGTTGGTGTAAAACACCATACAGTAACTCTAAAACTCATGCGATACTATGTTATGACCTCAAAACATTTTTGCATGCTTTTACATGTATGACTAATACACTTTGGCATTTGCACACATAACCAGCTCCATATGTATGGCTTTCCAGGCGTAGTAAACTTGCTCAGTTACTCACCCGGTACAGCACTACACTTCAAAATGCTTGGGTACAGATTCTGTGAAACACGAGTCATGATAAAAGAGCTCAGAGACTTACAGAAGCAAGCTAAAACAGCATAGTTTTTTATTGCATATTTGTTTTTGTTAGCACAATAAGTTATGCTTATAGGGTTTAGTATAGGTGGTACACTATGTTATTCTTAATATTATTATATAAGGAGCTATTATACATGGAGTTTTAACCTTTTAGCACAACTCAACGGACATTTCATTTCTAAATTGTCATGATACATATTACAAATCAAAGTAATAAAACATTGCTAAATTCACGTTCATGTGCTTCGGATAAACTAAACATGCTCGTAGTACAACACACTGGTCATTTTACTTTGAAAATTACACAAAATGTGCAAGAAGCAACATAAATCATTTTACAGAAATGGTGCCACAGGCACCATTTTTTAATGAGCTTGGGTTGAATTTGGCTTAATTCATGAACATGAACCATGCTGTTGACAATACAATTTAAATTTGTTTTATGATCCCAGACAGACTTATTATAGGTTCGGCTTCTAAAAATCAGAAGTCCTTGAAACCACAATAGCAGAACACAGACAAGGGCTAAAATGAATGAAAAATCAAGTCTACAATTACGTTGTACATCTGCTGTTAGGTAAGTATTATTCACGCTGCTGCCTCGTGATGCCATTGTATTGACTGTGTGACGTTCTCCCCAAAACATTTGTCTAAAGTGCCAGCTTTATAAAATCTCCATTATAAGTCTGACACAGATGAAGGTGACTGTGGATAATGGGGCTTTATCCTGCACAGCACAGTCAAGGTATAGACAGACAATCAGTTTGTCTCTATAAAGACGCACAGCTGTGTTTCTGCACAATCAAAGCACCAGTATTCAACAGAGGCCAATAAAGGCCTCCTTTGTTTTAGCTGGCATGAATCCACTGAGCTCTGATAGACATAAAAAGTGTCACCCAGTGAATTCAATTACTTATTTGCTAATTTGATTATTCATCTGCTGTCAGTTGTCAGTTAGTATCAACCCCAGACAGTACACCCACAGACCGCCTGACAAATTGTGTGCAAAAATGTTATTACTTTCTCTGAAACTGAGCCAGAAAGAGACATTTAATGCAACTTTCAGCTGATGCAACAAAAAAAAGCAGTGTTATCAACAGTCAAGTTTCTGAAACAGACTGTTTGACAGATAATATCATAAGCTCCAGTCTGATTGGCTTGAGAATTTCCATAATCAATGCATGTGCACAGGTTTCCAAGTCAATGGAAGTCATTTCATGGTTGTATACAAAGAAGAACTAGTTGCAAAGGAATACAATTTAGCATAAAGCATAAAGTCTGTTCCACTTTGCTGCTTATTCTGATCAAGAAAAAAACACTTAATTATGCAGACAAAGACCATCATAAAACAGTTTCATTCATTCATCCATTAATGCATTCAGTTAGTTAGTTAGTTTTTCTTTTTAGCATGCTATTTAAGTTTAGATTATCTGCAATACAATTAAAATAAATAAAATAAGTAAAATAAGCATTTTGGGCCATGACGATGAGAATTTTGGGCCATGAGTATAGGAAATGTGGAAATGTATAATTAATTTAAATGAAAAAAATTGTAAATAAATAAAAGGAGTTATAATATAATATATAATAAGAGTCATATTATTGAAATATTATATATAAAAATGTCAATATTAAAGTTCTGTCAAATTTAAAATTTATTTGAATAAAATATTAACTACAGATACAAAATTAATACAGATCAAGACAAAAAACAAAAAAAAAACCTTGTGGATAACAAGTATACTTGTGACAAATAAATGTTGAGTATCTTTCAAAGATTTGATATCAATAAACTGCCAGACTTTCTTCCTCAAAAAGCACTCAGTGTAGCAGCCCAGGATCTTGTAAACACAACCTCATCGCCTGCAAAAGTTGTGTAAAGCCATCCAGTCAGTTGATTTTCGGGCTAGCGCTTGCCAGTTTTGTGTGCAGTTACCATCAGAAAATCAGTGAACAGACCGTGGGTGTGCCATCTGAAACTGAGACTGAGAACATATGAGACTAATTGTCGATAAATGTAAATGCGTCCTAATAGCACAGTTTAAGCGAGTGTTCCGGCAGTAAGGATGTTCTCTGAGATGACTAAGAGAGCACACACTCCTCACACATCTCCACATTCACTCCCCCTTCTCGTCACTTTCAGGTCATAATGTGACATGACACCAGTGTGCTGTGTGGCCGGCTAGCCAAACCTGAGCGTTTAACTTCAATGAATCTCATTTGCTCCTGGCTGCTCACTTACGCTGACGGACGCTGGCACCGTCAGCCTCCATCAGCCATCAGCAGACGAACATGTGCTCAAGCCTGACTGTTATCTCTCACACCTCTCTGTCCAGACTCGCATCGAGCCTCAGAGCAGCTTGTGGGCTCACTCGGGGTAGGGTTGCATTAGCCGTTTGTGAACATGGAGATGTGAAGATCACACAAGGTGCTTAGTAACTTCTGATATGTTTGGTGCATAATTTGTTACACCAATTATTCTTAATGCTAGAGACAGTAGGTTGTAAGCTGTCCACCAAAATTACTATTACATAGACTCCCAAAGAGACTTTTATATACACTACGAGTAAAAAGTTTTGGGTCAGCAAGTTTTTTTTTCTTTGATCAAAAATAAGAGTAAATACATTTGTAATGTAATGTTCTTTTGACTTTCCATTCATCAAAGAATGGTTGATGAATGAAATTTTAAGCAGCACAAACTGTTCCTTGAGCAGTAAATCAGCATATTCAAATTATTATAGTAATGATGCTGAAAATTCAGCTTTGCATCACAGGAATAAATTACACTTTAAAATAGATTAAAATACAAGACATTTACTTTGAATTGTAATATTATTTCATAATATTATTGTTTTTTTTACTGTATTTTGGTAGCCTTGGTGAGCATAAGAGACTTATTCTACCGACCCCAAGATACAGAAAGGGTACCGGAAAACTGTAACCTTGTGGAGAAGCTGGGGAAAACAGGCAGAGGCAAGGATCTATAGGTAGGTATTTAATGGAAAAACTACAACAAACAATAAACCAAAAACCAAAGGGAACAAAGATGGGCAAACAGCAACCATTGCATTCAACAACTCACAAAGAACTAAACAAAAACTAGGGCTATATATACACACACAGGGGAATAACAAGCTTAACAAAATAAGACACACCTAGGTAGACTAATCAAGGGGAACCAATGAACAAACAGACTACAAACTGACTACAAACACCACGGGAGACAGAAAGTGACATAAAAGTCCAAGGCAAGGCACAGAGAATATGTAACAAAAGCAAGAAAGAGTTGATTTGTGATCACTTCTAAAACCAAAATAAAACTGAGCACCTTAAAATGGCGAAAAATCACTTTCTTGCACTGGATGTACTGGTTCTTACCTCATCGCTGGCTGCAGTCATGTCCTCATCTCAATATAAAAACCTGCGATTCACACACTACTTGCTAAGAACTTGCTAGTAAAGTAGCTTGATGACAAGTTTGGGTAAGTAAGGGCAGAACTCATAAGATATAGTAGTCAGTGCCCTGTAGTTGGTGATATCATGTATTTTGTAGCAGAAACAAACTGCTGCAGAAAAAATGTAATGTGTAACTGCAACACTCATTTCAAATGTAGTTGAGTAAAGAGTACAGATACTTATTCAAAAAATGCAGTGAAGTAAAAGTTGCTAATATCTTTGATACACAGTACAACTACAAAGTATCCGAAAAAAGATAATCAAGTACAGTAACTAACTACATTTACTCCAATACTTTACACCTCTGCTAAAAATGTAAATTCATTCACTGCCATGTTCTTCAAGCTTGCCATGTCACAACTGCTCACCAGACACCTGGGAACCAGCTGTCACAATATCAAAAGCTTAAATGAATCATCTAACAACACTTTTTAAACAAACAGTGCAAATGTGATTTCAGAGCTTCAGCAGAGGGGGGGGAAAAAAGGAAAAAAAATTGTTTATGATAACAGCTTAAATTTGCTCTGTTATGAAAAAGACTAAATTTAAATTACATGATCAGCCACAACATTAAAACACGACAAGTGGACGTATAACATGATTGTATCTTCAATCGTACCTGTCACGGAGCGTGGAACAGTCAGTCTTGAATTTCTTGTGTGGAAGCCACACGTCTCACTCCCAACTCCGTCACATATTGATGCTTGGTCAGGACCCCTTGGCGTCGCTTTCTGATGCTCAAGGTACCCCTTTAGCGTCACGTGCAGGGTCCTCCATTGTTTTCAGTTGTTTGTCTTAATTTAATGGTTTGCATGCATTTGTAAAAAATTTTAATAATTTTATATAAATGTATACTTTTATTGGTGTAAACCTACCCACTTCTGAACAATATAAAACATGTAACAGGCAAATATAAGTACAGTCACAGGTATTTATTGCAAAAACTGACCATAAAAAAGCATTACAAACAAGTCATGTTGCCTTCCAAGTCTACGATATCTTTCTGTGAAGAAGAGAGTAAAACATAAGATTTTAATCACTGAAAATGATCCTGCTCCGTTAACGCGCTAACATCTCATTCAGAAAGATACTCTCGTAGTAGCAGGACACAATCAGTCACGAGACACACAAGAGCCAATAGCATTTCACAACCAAGACTGACATAAGGCTTCTTCTGGCAGCATTTTTTTGAATTTGCATGGACATGGAGCTGATGTCTGATGAATCATGTTTTCTGATGAGGAGGATGTGTGTTGCTTATCAGAGGACGGTATGGCAGCAGGATGCATTATGGGAAGAAGGCAAGCCGGCAGAGACAGTGTTATGATCTGCTGGGAAACCTTGGGTCTTGGCATTCATGTGGATGTTACTTTGACACATACTACTTACCTAAAGATTGCTGCAGACCATGTGCACCCCAATGCATGTTCCCTGATGGCAGTGGCCTCTTTCAGCAGTATAATGCACCCGCCACACTGCAAAAATTGTTCAGGAATGGTTTGAGGAACAAATGACAAAGAGGTCAAGGGTTGCTGGCTCCAAAATTCACCAGAGATCATATTGAACACCTATGGAATGTGCTGGACAAACACATCTGATCCATGGAGGCTCCACCTCACAGCTTGCAGGACTTAATGGATCTGTTGTTAATGTTTTGGTACCAGATACCATACATTCAGAGGTCTTGTGAAGCCCATGCCTCAACGCATCAGAGTTGTTTTGGCAGCATGCGGGGCACCTTCATGATTTTATATTAGGCAGATGGTTTTAATCAGTGTATTTGCCTTATATGAGCCTTTGGGCAACTGTTACTAGAAACGTCTCGGAAGAGACCTTTTTAAAAAAAAAAATAATAAATAAAATTATATATATATATATAAATTATATTATATTATAGAATAAACTACGTATTGTAGGGATATAGGTCAGCAGGTTTTCCCTTAAGCTTCAGTGAACTGAATCTAAATTTAGTTATTCTGCAAAGATTTCACTTTTGCTTCTTATTAATTAAAACCAATTGTATAACTTACTGTATATGAATAGTTGTATGAGTAACACTATTATACTGTAAGATAATATAAGTAACTGAAAAAAAAGAGTTTTTAGTTTTTAGGTTTTATTGGTATAAAGATTTTGTTTGCTCATTGGGTCACAATTGTTCATTCAGAAGAACTGCTCATTTATTAAATCACTCATATTATGATTAACTAGACCCAGATTTTGACATGAGTGACATGCTTTCCATTTCCCTCTGATTTAATCAAAATGCATGACTCTCTTTTAGTAAAGGATATTTTGCATGTACTTTATCTACGAAATCTTTCTAGCTGCCAGACATCCTGGATATCAAAGCAGATTGCAGATACAGGAACTAAATTGCTATTTCATCAAATTAAGGTTTATTAAGATAAAATTATGCTTTGATAAGACCAAATATCAGGAAGTGTGAGACAAGAGCAAAAAGGCAATCTTCCCTCCTCTTAAAAAAACCCCAACATATTGTAAAATGCCTGAAGCCAGAGACTCCAAAGACAGAATACGTTTTCAAAGAAAGTACAGTATCGATCTTGAAGGGGAAAAAAAACATTGAAAGGGTGCAGTATAGAGAGTACAGCAGTCATCTGGCAGGGAAATAAAGACACCAGAGTAAAGGGTTCTGGCCCTTTGAAGATGACAACTTGCCAATTTTCAGTTAATTATGTCACAGCCATAACTTTGGGATTCGCACATAAAGAAGTGACATACGACAGCAGCTGGAAGAAGGTTTGTTTCTCATCCGTCTCCACTTTACGAAAAGTACTTTTATCTTGGCTGTGAGGAAACTAATGTGGATATTAATGGCTCTGTAAGCAATATGCCATTTTTAAGCCATGTATTTCTCCTCAAAATTATCGGAAAATGTCCCAAGCTATTTCATCATCCATTACGATTACAAGCAATTTTATAAACACTGAAGAAAATAGGGAACTACTTCACCACTGGAGAATGAAACGTCTGGAGTTAAATAAAAGAGATCAACAGAGAGAGAAAGTGTGTGTGTGTGTGTGTGTGTGTGTGTGTGCGCGTTTTTGTGACAAATTAGGACATAAATTTGTATAATGACAAAGGTATGACATAGGTATTACAAGGAGAAAGTGACTTATCAGGACATTACCCCATGTCCCCACTTTTCAAAACGCTTATAAATCACACAGAATGGAGTGTATTGAAAATCTGAAATAGCACAAAGTTTCCAGTAAGGGGTAGGTTTAGGGGTAGGGTTGGTGTAGGGCAATAGAATATACGGTCTGTACAGTATAAAACCATTACACCTATGGAGAGTCCCCACTTTTCACAAAAACAAACCTGTGTGTTTGTGTGTGTGTGAGAGAGAGAGTGTGTTGTGTGTGTGTGGGTGTGTGTGTCGTTGTGTGTGTGATGTGTTGTGTGTGTGTGTGTGGGTGGTGAGAGAGACTTCAAGAAAGAGGAAAGAAACACACTGTAAAATGACTTCCATGGAAAGGCCATTACCGTATGTTGAGTGTCTGGGCAGTGACACATTGTGCAAGAAAAAGTAGATAATACTGGAATATAGGCATATTCTGATATGTAGGTGTCTAGATGGTAAGTCAATATTCGCCTTCCTGAAATCAGGAATATACCGTTGGCATATTCTATTTATTTATCAATCATTGTTTCTTTTAATAATCCAATTGGCATGTTACAGAAATATCCAAATGCAGTGAAAACATACGAAACCTTTGTGCAAAGTAAGGCGTAATCAGATATTGACAACATGTGTATATAAACAGTCACATATTCTTTTTATTGGAAGTTCTGTGTTGCACAGTATGATGCTCATGTTCCAGAATGTTTTAATCTTAACAAACAATAACCTAAAATAAGTATATATAAATAGATATATCTATAATCTATATTATGAGAGATAGATATATATATATATATATATATAATGTATATACAGGTGCATCTCAATAAATTAGAATGTCGTGGAAAAGTTCATTTATTTCAGTAATTCAACTCAAATTGTGAAACTCGTGTATTAAATAAATTCAATGCACACAGACTGAAGTAGTTTAAGTCTGTGGTTCTTTTAATTGTGATGATTTTGACTCACACTTAACAAAAACCCACCAATTAACTATCTCAACAAATTAGAATACTTCATAAGACCAATAAAAAAAACATTTTTAGTGAATTGTTGGCCTTCTGGAAAGTATGTTCATTTACTGTACATGTGCTCAATACTTGGTAGGGGCTCCTTTTTCTTTAATTACTGCCTCAATTCGGCGTGGCATGGAGGTGATCAATTTGTGGCACTGCTGAGGTGGTATGTAAGCCCAGGTTTCTTTGACAGTGGCCTTCAGCTCATCTGCATTTTTTGGTATCTTGTTTCTCATTTTCCTCTTAACAAAGATTCTCTATGGGGTTCAGGTCAGGCAAGTTTGCTGGCCAGTCAAGCACACCAACAACATGATCATTTAACCAACTTTTGGTGCTTTTGGCAGTGTGGGCAGGTGCCAAATCCTGCTGGAAAAATGAAATCAGCATCTTCAAAAAGCTGGTCAGCAGAAGGAAGCATGAAGTGCTCCAAAATTTCTTGGTAAACGGGTGCAGTGACGTTGGTTTTCAAAAAACACAATGGACCAACACCAGCAGATGACATTGCACCCCAAATGATCACAGACTGTGGAAACTTAAAACTGGACTTCAAACAACTTGGGCTATGACCTTCTCCACCCATCCTCCAGACTCTAAGACCTTGGTTTCAAAATGAAATACAAAACTTCCTCTCATCTGAAAAGAAGACTTTGGACAACTGAGCAACAGTTCAGTTCTTATTCTCCATCTTAGCCCAGTTAAGATGCTTCTGACATTGTCTCTGGTTCAGGAGTGGCTTAACAAGAGGAATACGACAACTGTAGCCAAATTCCTTGACACGTCTGTGTGTGGTGGCTCTTGATGCCTTGACCCCAGCCTCAGTCCATTCCTTGTGAAGTTCACTCAAATTCTTGAATCGATTTTGCTTGACAATCCTCATAAGGCTTCTCTCGGTTGGTTGTGCATCTTTTTCTTCCACACTTTTTACTTCCACTAAACTTTCTGTTAACATGCTTGGATACAGCACTCTGTGAACAGCCAGCTTCTTTGGCAATGAATGTTTGTGGCTTACCTCCTTGTGAAGGGTGTCAATGATCATCTTCTGGACAACTGTCAGATCAGCAATCTTCCCAATGATTGTGTAGCCTAGTGAACCAAAATGAGAGACCATTTTGAAGGCTCAGGAAACCTTTGCAGGTGTTTTGAGTTGATTAGCTGATTGGCATGTCACCATATTCTAATTTGTTGAGATAGTGAATTGGTGGGTTTTTGTTAAATGTGAGACAAAATCTTCACAATTAAAAGAACCAAAGATTTACTTCAGTCTGTGTGCATTGAATTTTTTTAATACACGAGTTTCACAATTTGAGTTGAATTACTGAAATAAATGAACTTTTCCACGACATTCTAATTTATTGAGATGCAGCTGTATCTCTCTCTCTCTCTCTCTCTCTCTCTCTCTCTTACTATATATTATAGGTGGGAGTAACGCATTACAAAAGTAACGATATTACAGTAGTATATTACTTTTTGCTGTAACGCAGTAATATAACGCATTACTAATAAAATTTTGCTAATATTATTACTCATTACAATCTCAGTAACGCAAGTTACAACAACTTATTTTAACTCAAAATTAAGTGGTGAATTTATTTACCAATGCCGCAAAACAGCACCAGACAATAAATTCCTCGGGTAAAATACTTTGTCTAGCCTATTTCCTGTTGCTGTAATTCGATGGTTGAGATGACTGAGATGGATTCTACATTTGAGAGATGGGCATGCTGCAGGGTCGGAGAAGAGAAGAATGCGGCGGACGAGCAACAAATTAAGTTTAACTAAAAAAAGCAATCTGTTTTTATTAAATCATAGTCTACATATAAAAGGAATTAATACACAAAATATATATAGATTTAAATAATTAACAGATTAACAAAATGAAAGAAAAAAGACTGAGTAAAATATGCTGCTGAGTTTGGTTCATTTTTGTGGCGCTGTGCTCTGCAAAAATTCACGGAAAGGACACCGAGATGACAAGCGCATCCTAAAATAAAAGTAAACACATTGCAGTTTTGAAGGATCTGTATGACCAACAATTACGGAGTAGGTTATTTTAGGTTTCCGCTGTTCGATCGCGCCGGCGCCTCATGCACAAATATACAGCATTGCAAACGTTGCAGCCGTTCATTATCAGAATAAAATACAGTCAACCAAATATAGATACACTGGTTAATTAAAATCGTCCGTACAATCCGTGTCATTCAGCCTGAGCTCTGGCCAAGCACATATTTATTCATGTGAAGAGTGTGATTTTTTATTTTTGCGGAAAGAGCGTTAAGTACAAAAGCATGGTTTACATAGTAAATAATAGTTTAGCATTCAATTGCATCGCTAATATAGAAACATGGATTCGTGCCGAATGATAGAGGTAAGAACGCAGAAGATAGAGGCTGCATGAGAACAAAGGCATTTGCTTTCAGTTGCTTTAAATTCATTAGTTTTGGCTTGTTTAGCAATTTATATTTTTCATTCTTGTTTTGTTCTGTATACAATTAAATTTAAAGGATTTGTTGTGGAGTGAGGATAACTAAAATAGCGTATAGACTTGCTATTGTTTTTATTGCTTGTTCATTAGGGCCTATAACATTCCGCTTTATTTACCGCTATTATTTCTGAATGTAATTGTGGTTTGTGCTTGAAGTTGAAAGTGAAAGTAACTCAAAAGTAACTCAACAGTAGTGTAACGCATTACAATTCAGAGACAGTAATATTGTAATGTAACTAATTACTGTCAAAAGGCAGTAATAAGTAATATATAAATGTATTACATTTTGGAAGTAACTTACCCAACACTGATAATAATATATCTATATATATGATATATATATATAGTAACATTAATAACTATTTTATACTAATTTCAGTTATAAGCATAAATAATCAGTTTGCTGCAGTAGTTCTCAAATATCTTTATGTAACAGTAGAATTGAGAAAATATTACATTTAAACACGTTCTGCTATTAAACTGGCAATTTAAAAAAAATGCGTACTACTTCAGTTATGCTTTTTGTTCTTTTTCAAGCTTTTGTCAAAGACTTTTGTGTTTTATGGAAGAATAAAAGACTAAATAATGACAACATTTAAATTTTCAAGTAAACTATTCCTTAAACTAACAAAAAGTAAATCCAGAGTGATGCTACATGGAACCATTTAGCCAGGAGTAGATAGAAATAAGCAAACATAGAAAAAAAGTGTATAATTTTATAGAGAGCATGAATATCAGGGTTTCCTGTAGCATGAGCATTATGGGAACTAATTGTGAGGCTGGATGAATAATGAATAACGGAGGAGATGTGCTTCCTGGAACTGCGCTGAGCTGAGCCGAGCAGCTCCCTGATGAAGCCCACAGCTTCCTCTCCCTGCATTTGCCTCCAGGTGAAAAATCTGCTATCTCCCCCTCCACCATTCCCCCGCCTCCTCCTTCTCTACTGCTGCTGCTGCCGAGACCAGCGGGAGCTGCAGCCATCTTGGCCGAGACAAAACACAACGCAAAGAACCACAGGCCTGTAAACTCAAAACATAATGCAGAAATAGGAGCTTTATTTGACTTTCTAATGTCAAATAAAATAAAAGTGTTTTGTAATGAACACACATGTTTGATTTAGCATCAATAAAATTAAAGCTGTGAGGAATAGAAGTACAGTATAGACAGTTAAATTGGTTGTGTAACTCGCTGAGTGAGTGTTCAGCTGATGAGACACTGGAAGAAAAATCTACTCCGACTAAGATCCATGTTGTTGTTTTTGCAGAATATTACAGTGTAGGAAAAGGTTGATTATATCTGTTTGCATACTGATAACTTGGGTTACAATTTTCAATTTTTTCATTCTGTCTGAACCCCAAATCTTTTTCAGATGTTTTTAATGGTACACTATTGGTCAAAAGATTGGAAAAAATCAAATTAGTTTATTCACCAATGCTGCATTTACAGTATTTAATAAAAAATACAGTAATATTGTGAAATATTACTAAGAGCTGTTTTCTATTTAAATATATTTTAAAATGCAACCAGTGATCAAAACTGTATTTTTAGCATCATTAATCCGGTCTTCAATGTCACATGATCCTTCAGAAATCATTCTGATATGCTGATTTGCTGCTCATTTTTTATTATAGATGAAAACAGCTGTGCTGCTTAATATTTTTGTAGAAAGCAGTGAGGAAAAACAAACAAACAAACTTACCCTAAACTTTTGTCACAGTTTCCACAAAAGTATCAAGCAGCACAACTGTTGATAATAATCAGAAATGATTAAAATCATATATAAATCACATTTATATAAATTAATACTAGGGCTGTCAATCGATAACATTTTTTAATCTGACTAATCACATAATTTTTCTGTGATTAATCGCGATTAATCGCACACTTCATGAAATGAAGCATAGACCATTTATCTTATCATTTGCTATATCCAGCAAAGTAAACCAAAAGATTGAAAGGTGATTCTCAAAAATCTGTATTTTCTGCAAGCTTTTTTCAAGATAAATTTAGATGTCTTTCCAAAAAAAAAAGAACACTTAGAAACTCCAAAAGGACACCAAAGAACCAAATGATATAAGGAGCCCATATAAGCACATATGAAAGAAAATAAAAATGTAAAAAAAAAAATCAGAATTTTATAGTATGTGTACAGTGCAACAGCAAAGAGCTTTTTTACATTTTAGAGAAGCTAAGTTGCGATACCGAACAGGACCACATGGAGATGCCAAAAAAATCCTAAACCAACCTGCTGACTGCATATATCTACTACAGTACACGGATCCATTCAGAATAACTAAACACAGCAACATAAACATGACAAATCAAAACATTATCGTGAATGTGTGTGGAAACAACGTGAATGTACGGAAATGTCTGTGCAGTGCATAAATACAATGTGTGATCAGTGCGTCAAGAGCACTCATACACGCATTAATATAACAGACTCACGTGTGCTTACTGTACTGTACGACTCCTGTACGCCACCGCAATCGTCTTTACCTTGATTGCAGTCTTCATCCATCAAAACTTTACTAGTGAGACACTGGTTATCCAGTCGAGAAAACGTAGTTTGCGTCTCATCTGGCCATACAGCGGTGGGATGTGTTGACAATCCGTTCAGTCTGTAGCCTACTTCACACAGTGTGACATGTGAGGGCTCGAGCTCTTCAGAGACAATCACAGAATATGACAGAGCTCGTGTTTAAAAGCCAAACACACTGGAATGAATAATTCACTGAAAACGCAACGCGAGTCTCTGTTCTCTCTGCAATCTCTGATGTAATCAGCCTGGTTCCTTCATATTAGCGCTGTTTTGGACGGATTGTTTGAATGCATTTGCTTGGATCATTGGACTGAAAACGTTCCTGGAGTTTAGCAGCTTAAAATGATCTAATCGCAAGCAGAGAAGCAAAATGGGGTTAAAGGGTTAGAATAGAAATTGTGCTTCAGTAATTTTGCGTTAATTGGATTGTAAAATTAAGCGCATATGTTAACACGTTAACGATGACAGCCCTAAATATAATATAATATAATATAATAAACTTTACTTTATGTAATAAATTATAAAATTGAATATATTGCATTTTAAAATATATTAAAATAGAAGTTTTACACTAAATAGTAATATCCAACAATATTACTGTTTTTTTATGTAGTTTTTAATTAAATTCATGTAGTATAATAGACTTCCTTCAAAAACATTTAAAAATCTGGCACAGATTCCACACTTTTTGCCAATAGTAAGAGAGCGAGATACACTATTTCTAATAATAGTTGCAATGCATTTAATCTTCAGTATCTGTTTTATAAATAACATGTTTTATGTATAAAAGTAACCCTTCCATGGTGTAAATGAGAGCTCTGGTGCCCACAAACACTCACCACTGCACAGGAAGTCAGATGTGTAGCACCATCTGCGCAATCAGTCACCTTTTCAACACATCCACTGCTGACCTGCTTCAGGAAACAAGCGGAAGGATTTTCAGCCGGCAAGGAAGGAACAATGACAATTAGATTCAAAGCCAAGGGCCCTGAACCCGGTCAGTGCGAAGCCTAAACCACCATAATCCTCTTACAGCTTTTCAGCACTAAAACTGGGGCTTTTATTGGTAAATACCCATATCAACTTTGTTGATTCTCATTTTATTGTAGCACTAAACCCGTCTTCCATATGACTGAGAAAGCTGAAAGCTCACTTTCTCCCATTTGAATAAACAACACTTCAATCTGATCATCAGACAAGGAGGATTCCAGAAACGTGCGTGGGTGCTTAATACCTGCTTTTATACCCTTCAACAAACAAATCTGATGACAAGTGCTTGTTAAAAAGGCTTTTGGTGTCTGAAGATCTGAGCGTGCATCTACACGTGACTATTTCTGGAGGAGGGCGAGGCTCCGATATCTCTCCTCACAGTTCTGGCCATCAAAGTTTTTCTCATTAGACGCAGACTCGTGTTAGGCCTACATCTACATGTGCATTTCTCGAAATGAAAGCACTGCTTACAGTTTTGGACGTAAGAACAAACATACGTTTTATAGCTAGCATCAAAGTTTCTCATTAGAGGCAGACGCACGCTGGACTCTGATCAAACAGAGATTGCTTTTAAATCGCGTGGATGGATAACTTTATCTCGCAGGGCTCAGATATTGTTCTCATTTTCAGCCTTGATCAAGATAACCGCACGCCTTGGTTAAGTCTATCGATTCGCCCCCCCGAAAACGCTTCCATTCATCCACGAGTAATGCGGTGTAACCAGTCGCTGTCAGAGGAGAGCGACTCCGGGACAGTGAGCGGTGCGCCTGTGTGCGCTATCGCTATTAAAATCTTTTTAATTTGCAGGCGATGATTAGATTCCCTGGCATCTCTGATCACAGCTCGGCGAGTCATCCGCGAGCCGCCGACTGATGTCGGACAGCACCTATTAACGTGATGTTTGATTTATTTCAATTTGATGCAGACCACACTGTAGATATATTAAAGATAGATCCCCGCTCTTTTGTTTAATATGCTTGACCCAAAGCTTAATTTGATAGGATCACTCAAACTGGCATCAAAGTGATTAATTCTACAAGCAAACTGCTCGTGGAGCATGTCCCCATGTGCGCACGCCAGTGAGACAGGGAATATCACAGTAATTGGCTTTGCTGCAATTAGAAACTCTTTTACCTAGGATGCTCTTTGTTCCTGGATTTAGGCTTTTTTACATATCTAGAGTATTACATGTGAGAACCATTCCCCATGAAGAAAAAAAAAGGCAATATACACTCCATTTTCTCTAATAAAATGATTCAAGCTTTCTTTGCCAGGTCATATAATCCCAGAGCACATAAAATCCTTAATAAAGGAAAAACTATGATTTGTGGCTGGTAGTGTAAGGAGAAAAACTACATTGTTACATTTTCTGCAGAAAAGCTGTTCACTCATGTACAGTAAGGGCCACAAAAATGAGGGTGATTATATTAAACACATTTTAAAAAGTACAGTAATTAACAGTACAATACAGTAATTGACAGCAGCATTTAAGCGAATGTTATTATTTTGAATAGTTGCTACTGGCTCAAAACAGGACATTTTTTAATTTCTATGATATTCTGGTCTCTTTTGGCTCAGTTTCACTCTTCAATGTAAAGTTATAATATAAGTTATATATTTGCACCATTTATCCTCTGACAGACCATCTATTATGTTATTAACACACGTTCCTTAACAAGCCTCCATTTTGTATATTCTTATCGAGGCAGTATTACTACCTATAATTAATGGAGAAAAGAAGAAACTATGTAATTTATTTGCAAGTTTGAAATAATTTCACTTGTCATATTTAAGTGAACCTGCAAAAACTGAAAGGTAAAAAAGAATGGCAAATATCAGTTGCAGAACCTACAATATACACTTCCATATATTCACCTAAACTTATGAGGTTATGGGAAAATAGATAACAATAATAATAATAATAATAATAATAACAATCTATTTCTATTTTTATTTTTATATACTGCCTTTATGGGGGGGGGGAATAAAAATAAATAAATAAAATAAATAAAAAAAAAAAAAAGACCAATCAGAGTGTAGTCAGATCCTCTAATGTCTTCTGACATTTGCCTATTTTAACATTATTACATTGTATGGACCTGTAAAGTAGAAAGCATAAATAATTTCAGTGCTTTTGGTTGAGAGCTAATCATCTAAAACAAGCCATGTTTCCGCCTGGAAGACCGGCTAGATCCAAAAACTCCATTAACCAGGTGGCAGCGCATGAATTAAAAATAACCCAACACGACTTTGCAGTCAGACCCTGTTCCTGCCCACTGCGCCGCTCTGCGCCATGACTGTCGTTGCCTCGCTCTGGCTGTCTTTCTTTCTCTATGCCGTATCCTACAGGAGAATCGGTCTAGTGTACATTTCCACTGACCCGACCCATTGCACAAAGTCTGCGCACGATATAGTCTCTCTCTATCTGTTTCCCGCCGGACAACATTACCGAATCCTCGGCAGCGGTGTCTTTACCCTGTTTCGGCTGCACTTTTGTGAGTACATGTTTCTGATGTGTGAATTAGACGGCAAATGGGAAATGTAGCAGAGACACCTCAACCGGCTCTAGTTATCGAGCTGTCACTGAACCGCAAAACCCCATGCCTTACTGGAGAAGAGGTGGAATTAGCATCAGGATGACACACCATCCGAACACATCGTGTGAGAGGGGTACAATTCCAGCCAAACGCATGCACCGCCACACACATGCTTATTTAAAGCTGTGATACGACTCCCCCGTCACAAACCTCAATAGGTAATCCGACGAGAGAGAGAGAGAGAGAGAGAGAGAGAGAGAGAGAGAAAAAACGAATATCAGCGTATGTGAAAGTATGTCAGTCCCTCAGAAACTGCTGCCATGTTGAAACTGAGAAGGTGACGGAGGGGGGAGAGGAATTGCAGGCCTATTTCATGTCCCAAACAACAGTCTGGTGAGGTGGGCCACCCCAGCCTCCCTTATCTTTAATGGGTACTCCATCATTCTGCCTGCTGCCCGCTATGTTCGTCTTTCCACTGGGTCGCCCAAACAGATGGGCTTTGTAAGGCTCAATGGCACATTCCGGCACCGCAATCTGTTTCCGCGAGTCCGTGATCAAATCTGAAGAAAAGCTATGTCTCGCGCACATTGCGGCACATATGTACTGCCTTAGCTTGTGCCTATGTCAGTGAAATTAAAATCACTGGAACGATTTAAGGACTGACGGCATGACAACAAAGAGAAAAGACGAAGGGAGGGGGGAGCCGAAATAATAGCCGCTTGCTAAGGAGAACTTCCCGCGGTACATGCATGGAAATAAACAGTGGGGAAGAGAAAAAAGCCTCGGCCAAAGTGGATATTATTATATACCATTACAAACATGTTTATCTCAATCCCTCACACCCTCCGTCTGTGGGTTAATTCTGTGTGACGTAAGTTCAAAGCATTGTAGCGTTCACCATGTAACAACCTTATCCCAAAGGATTTCTTTTCATTGTCTGTCACAATTCCAAATTTAACTGGAAGAAAAGTCTTTTTGAGTAAAGTAAGAGCGGGAATTGAAAACATTTTACTTCCTCTTTTGCTTGATTCTTATTTGTTGATGTTTTTTTTTTTTAGATGACCCATTTCATATCCAACAATTTCCTCTATTAGAAATTGAAGGCCTAAAATTTGTGACCGTGTTGAGGAGCAACTAACTAACTAACTAACTAACTTGTATTAGCAGTTTTCAAAATAGAATAGCACAGCTTTTACCTGTTTGTAAAATTTGATTCTGTCATCCTAATTGAGGCTATAATTATTCAAAAACCTTCAGTTTTTGTGTTTTGCCAGCAGGGTGCCAGCAGTATTTTATCTGAGGAAACACACAGAAACAATAGTAAATATAGCTGCAAGCAGCGATTACTGGGGTTCAAGTGCATTAAGGCCTCTATGGCATGGATGCTATTGAAGTCTACACTTTTAAAAATAAAGGTGCTTCACGATGCCATAGAAGAACCTTTTTGTCTAAATGGTTCCATAAAGAACCTTTAACATCTGAAGAAGCTTTCTGTTTCACAAAAGGTTATTTGTGGCGAAAGAAGGTTCTTCAGATTATAAAAGGTAAGAAAGAGATGGTTCTTTAAAGAACCTTTGACTGAACGGTTCTTTCTGGAACCAAAAATGGTTCTTCTGTGGCATCGCTGTGAAGAACCTTTTAAGCACCTTTATTTTTATGTAGGCCGACCCAAAATGCAGGGCTGACACTATAACATATCAAGGCTTTCAGGTACGCTTGATCAAGCTCACACTTTTAAATAACCCTTTTTTTATAATTATTGACCTAGAGTGTCCAGATATTTACACTACATTGGTTTTATTGAAGCTGAGTGAAAAACCTAGGACTAGTTCACAAAAGTACTTTATATATATTGTCCCTTTAGTAGTTACAATGTAGTTAGCTACTTTCTGTTCGCAGCTTTCATTGAAGCTAACTTTTTCAAAAGTGTAGCTTGACTGTAGTTGAACTGTTTTAAATGATGAGTATCTTGCACCATTTCACAGTACCTTCCTCAGTACCGGTAGCGATTTGTCATTTTCTCTCTCTCTTTCTATGGGGGATAGATAACATTCTAACTGCATTTACCACAGTCTTGCGGTGCTTTGTTTAAGACAGCAGAGATGTAAAATGGAATTTGACCTGCATGATTCCTGAGCTGTGAAAAGAGAAATTAACAGCTCCCAATACATTTTTCATCCATCCCACACATGCAAGGTGAAATAAGTGAAGTACTGTAGCACCCGGACGTGTAAAATGTGTTGGATCTGACCGCGAACATGGCGGAGGAACTCATGAAAGATGCATGGTGCCACTGGAGATGTATAAAGAATTTAGAGATATAAAGGATATATGACAAATAAATCAGGATGCAAATCTCAATGGGTGCCTTTGGGAGTTCTCCAATGAAAATCACCTGAAATATTAAACGAGAAGGAGAAACATTCTATCAATGAGAAGAGGACTAGAAAAAAGCTCGTAATCTGTTTTCTTTCCTTTTCTTTCCTTTTTTTCAAGGTATTTTCTGTTTTGTTGTTGTTGTTGCTGTTAACTCGAATGCAGAATAATGCACTCTGTATAAGTGCTAATTCGTCTGAGTATTTGTCTTTACAACATTTTTCACTCAGTACTTTAATCTTTGACACATTCTCAAGTAATCTAGTTTCTCAAAATGGACTGAATGTAGTCACAAGGGGGACAAATGCACAACAGGAACAGTTGTTCTATTTAAAGAAATGTTCTGGGTTCACACTAATTGAAGTTCTATCTACAGAATTTGTGGCATAACGTTAATTATCACCAACTTTGGTTTATCCGTCAGATTGTAAAAACAAACAAAAAATGTGTTTATTATAATGCAATTCTTACAAAGGAAGTTTGTGGATTTAAAAAGGACATGAAGATTAAAAAAAAAAAAAAAATATGAAGCTTGTATTAAAATTAAATCTTCTCTGTGTGTTATTTTTTAGCTGTAAAGTCCTTTTAGCGGACAAAAATCTCATGAAGTGGAGGTTATGTGTGACCATTATACTTTCTAAGTGGATTTATGTCTAAACAGTTTCTGGTAACTTTTAGAGTTAATAGGTTAGATATAATGTTTCAGTTAGAAAATTATTTTCTAACACATTAACATACAATATTCGTCTTGTGACTTTAATTTAAAAACATTGTATTTTATTATTTTACTACAGCATTTTAAATTTTTTTTAATTAAAGTTCCTAAACGTTTAATATATTACACAATGTAACAAAAATTAGTTTTACTTAAATTTGTATATTTCTTCTGCAATTATGTGGTGCTAATTATTATTGTACTATTTATTTTCACATAGTATCAATATTTTGGTAAATATTTAGATCAGGTAAATTTTAGAAAGTTTCTATCAAACATTAAATATATTATATATTAATATATATCTATATATACAGTATATAGCTTTTGCAGGATGGTAACATTCTAGAAGTTTTGAACCTTCGTAATATTATAGTGCTTCTGGAACATTCCAGAAGCATTTGTGGAATAGTCAAAAAGACAAAGATAATCAGTTTTTTGGTAATGTTTGGTAAATGTTGTTAGTTCAGAATTATGCATGTACCGTATAATTTTTATGCATCAGTAATAACAGATTAGTGATACACAAAAAGTAATTTTGTATGCAGCATGTCAAACTTTATAAAGAAACATTAAAAGAAAAGTGAAACTAATGGGTAATTGTAAACAGTTGGGGGAAAAAAAAATCTCTTTTTTTTCTCCGTTTGATATCTGTCCAGAAAAATAGTGAAAGGCAATTGAGCTTAATGGAAAACAACTGAAATCGCAAATTTAAAACTATCCTGCTGATTCAGTGCAAATCTGCCAATTCTGTCCCAGTGCAATTGGAAGAAAATGAACAAATACCTATCACAGTATTTACCAGAATCCATTGGGGATGTAACGAAAATACAGCAAGCACTCAAACAGTAAAGATGTCTCCATTTTCCTAATCTTTTTCTTATGCGTGTCTAGTGCTTTCTTATAGTACTTTAGCAGATGTGATTGTTGGGCCTGGCACTTCTTCTCCTCGAGTCTTTCTCTTACTCGCTTTCTCTCTTGCTCTGTTTCATAAAAAAGAGCCTTGGCTAGAAAAGGCCGACATTCTGAAAGGAGATTTATATAATGGCTGTATGTGTCTGAAGGCAGACATTCAACATCAGGAAAGCAACTATCCTAATGGGAGTGATCACCATGGTGATCTTGGGTAGCCATACAGGACTGTGCTGGCAGCCGTGTGTGAGGATCTGGCTCGCTGTCGGTGGAGCTCATTGATTAGTGCTGGAACACACCGGAGCTGCTAGAGCCATTAAAGCCTGTATTCTCTTAAGGGAGAGAGGCACCAGAGAAATAAGAAACAAGGGAATTGTGGGCTTTTTTTTTCTTTGTCCTGGCCACATATCGCTGCTTTTATAGCCATAATGACATCATTAAGTTTAAATAAAAGAGTCATCAGAAATCACAAAACATTAAAAGGATCATATTTCTCCTCTTTTTAATTTTCTTGTTTTGCAAACTGCAAGTTTGTCTAGCATCTTTTTTCCTTTCTTCAAAATCAGACCGTATAAAGTTTACTTCACATTGTGACAGACTGACAGAACAATCTGTGCTGAAATGTGCCACACAATCTGTTAAACTCAGACTGAAATGATCAGGGATATTGTTAAAAACAAACGTGAGCTCTTTCCTCAGAAGTATCTGCAGAGCTGTAGGTGCTACACACAACCAGAAACCGCACAAAGTTTGACAAACTTTCCACATTTTCTAGTGTGTATTGTTTTATGCATTTTTTGGTCATAAAATGTCACCTGATCTTCATCAAAGTATAGACAAACACAATGTTCTTAAGCTAACAGTTGTAATCTTTCATGTCTTTATTGTGTGTAAACACTACATACAATTTCCTCAATTATCTCAAGTTTCTGAACATCAAGTAATTGTGTAAATGTAGGCCATCGTATTCATGTGTTTAAAATGTATTCATCTGACTTTAGAAAGTTGACATCTTTGTGGCGTAGTTTCAATCAATCTTACAGTACTATATGATAAAAGTACGGTAACACTTTAGTTTAGGGACCAATTCTATTAAGTAGTTGCTTATTAGCATACCTATTATTAACATATTGGCTGTTTATTAGTACTTATAAAGCATGACCATATTCTAATCCTACCCAATACCTAAACTTAATATCTACCTTACTAACTATTAATAAGCAATTAGGAGTTTATTGAGGCAAAAGTTGTAGTTAATGGTTTGTTAATAGCGAGAATTGTACCTTAAAATAAAGTGTGACCAAAAAAAGTACTATACAGTACTAATGCAATACAGTACTATATAATGTTTTCATAGGTAGGGAATTGTAAGTAGCTTAACAATTCATATTCTAACACTTCAATCTTAATTCTTAACAATTCTAATTCTTCTGAATGGTTCTAGCTCCTTAATAGTTTTATAAATAGTAACATTATTACTTTTGAGGAAGAAGTGTTGATATTTTTATTCACCAAAAATAACTGATTCATAAGAGTCATTTGTTGTAAATTGGATCCTGCAAGTATGTTTTGGAATTGCTATAAAGAACAGGCATGTATGAGTCATTTGGTCACACTTTATTTTAACAGACAATTCTCACTAACCATTAACTAAGACTTTTGCCTCAATAAACTCCTCATTTGTTGCTTATTAATAAGGAAGTTTGTTAAGTTTAGGTATGGCATTGGATTAAGGGATCTAAAATACAGTCTTGCAGAATAAGGCATTTATATGTGCGTTAACACTTTATTTTAAGGTGTCCTTGTTACACGTTGCATTACTATTGTAACAACAATAAATTATGTGTAATTACATGCAAATAACCCTAAGCCAAACCCTAATACTAACCCTAACCCTATAGTAAGTACATGTAGTTAATTAATATTACTCAGTACTTAAATGTATAATTACAATGCAAAAAGGACACCTTAAAATAAAGTAAACCATATGTGCTTTATAAGTACTAAAAACAGCCAATAATATGCATGTTAGTTAATAGTGAGAATTGTGTTACCAATCAATTGTTCAGTATTCAAATGATATTGCTTGCGCTGTGTCATTGTGACAGATTCACAAAACAGTCTGTGCTGCAATGTGCCACACAATCTGTCTAGTACCTTTTTGTACATCATTAATATGTGTTCACGTTTTACTATTTTTCCTTCAATTTTGATAGGCCTAAATCATAGCCTGATTTTGTTACTCGCAATCAATTCCTCATGATAAAGACTCTTTCAAGATAACATGCAGATGAACGACATCTCTGTGCATGTGTGAGGCTTGCGTTGAGACTCATCCCACGCTCTCCGTGACGAAGCAGCATCACACGCTGACACTTTGAGGTGTCCTGGCACATGCTGAATCCCCTCTGCCGTTGTAAGGGTGGCAGTGTTTTCCACCTTGAAAAGGAGATGAAAGACGTTTCCTCCTTTTAGCAAAGGGCACATAAAGGTGGCCAGGCATCATGAGGACAGCACTGGAGCAGGGGGCCTTTGTGCCACCGGCCGGTCATCCGGACACATGCCCACTTCCCTCCACAATGGCTTTATTTGGCCTTGGAGAGTCGCCATGAGCAGGGCCCACAGGTTGTCGTGAAAACACTGTCGCATCAACAGCAACACATGAGACTAGGTGACAGCACCAATGGGTGGCCACTCGCACTAACAACCCTATTAGCATTTAATGCATACAAGTATTTACATAAAAACTAAATGTATTTATTCATTTATTTGGGGGGAGGTCATGAGTATGAGAGCGTTTAGACATTTAGTTTTTGAGAATATCTAGATTTAATAGTGCGTTTGATTTTAAATTCTGTAGCAAAATATTTTGTGGATCAGTTCAAACTGTCCATTTCAGTTAATTGATTCTAATAAATGGTCTAATTCAATTTATTTGCATCACAGAAAATGGTTCACACAAGACTCCATGTGACATTTTTCATATATTAAAATTTTTAAGTAATATATAGCACTAAAATAGGTAAACTAATATAATAAGTAAATAGTGCTGTTTATTACTACATTGTCAGCAGATATACACGGGACACTGCGGTAAGGTGAGATATAAACAGTATGTTTATTGAACACAGAGCAAGGAGCATCCAGGTAAGTGAGCGGGGAGTGGGATAAGTCTCTTGGGTCTGTGTGTTAATGTCCAATTCCTTTCCAGGGAATCCGAGGTGCTGAAGGAGTGGAGAGACGATGGAGTTCCAGAACGGTGGAGATCGAGGAGCAGAGAGATCGGGTAGCTAGCAGGTGAGTAAACACATGTTAGAGCTAGGTAAGTCAAGCATACTATGTATGAGACCAGACAGTGAGTGTGCGGGAGGAGTGCAAGGATATAGTGCTGCTGATTAGTGCTCACAGGTGGCGGTGCTCAGTAATCAGGTGATTCTGATCTGGTGAGTGTAGTTGGTGGAGACTGAGGTGATTGTGATGACTCCCTGACAGTACCCCCTCCTCCAGGGGCGGCTCCTGATTCCCTATTGCAGCGACAGGGTCAGCCACGGCCTCTGGGTGCGGGGCGACCAGGATGGGTGTGATGGAAGTCCTCCAGTAGCAAAGGGTCCAGAATATCGTCCCGGGCCACACAAGATCTCTCCTCTGGCCCGCATCCCTCCCAATAAATGAGGTATTCTAGGTTACCACCCCGTCGCCGGGAGTCCAAGATATCCTGCACCTGGTAGACAAGGGGTTCTTCGACGATCTCGGGAGGAGGAGGTACTGCTGGCTCGTCGGGTTCTGTGACCGAGGGAAAGGCAGGTTTTAGGAGTGAGACATGGAATGCTGGGTGAATACAATACCGGGCTGGGAGGTGGAGACGGAAGGTGATCTCATTAATCTGCCTCTCAATGGTGAAGGGACAGATGTAGCAGGGACTCAGCTTTCGGCAGGGCAGGTGGAGACGCAGATCCCGGGTGGAGAGCCAGACCTTATCTCCAGGACGATAGACGAGGGGGTTAGACTGGCAGGTATCTGCGTGGGTCTTATGTCTCCGCACCGCCTGCTGGAGTTGGACATGAGCTGAGTCCCAAACTCTCTCGCTCACTCGGAACCAGTGGTCTACAGCTGGAATGTCCAAGGGTTCTTCTGTCCAGGGGAATAGAGGGGGTTGGTAGCCGAGTATGCACTGGAACGGGGTGAGGCCGGTGGTGGTTTGTTTGCGGGAATTCTGTGCATACTCAGCCCATGGGAGGAATCAGTTCCAGCTGTGCTGGTTGTCGTGACAGTAGGCCTGGAGATATCTCCCAATCTCCTGTATCTTCCGCTCAGTCTGTCCGTTAGTCTGGGGGTGATATCCTGAGGACAGGCTTATGGTGACACTGAGGATCTTGAAGAAAGCCCTCCAGACATGAGAGATGAACTGGGGTCCACGATCGGAGACAACATCCTCCGGGATACTGAAGTTGCGGAAGACAAGATAAAAGAGAGCTTCTGCTGTTTCTAGGGCTGTGGGTAAACCCTGAAGGGGAATTAACTTGCAGGCCTTGGAGAATTTGTCCACTGCACCGAGAATGCAGGTATACCCTACTGAGTTGGGGAGATCGGTCACAATGTCGACTCCGACGTGGGACGACGAGGGATAGGTAATGGGACCAGTTTTCCAGCGGGCAAGTGATGTGGAGTTTTGGTAATGGCACAGATTAAGCATCCACGGATATATTGGGAGACGTCCCGGGCCATACTGGGCCACCAGTACCAAGCTTGGAGGAACGAGAGAGTACGCTGGCTGCCTGGGTGTCTAGAGCCCGGGGAAGCATGAAGGGAGCCCAGGATCGTATGGAGGTGGGTACGTAGGTTTTACCTTCTGGGCCTCCCAGCGGAGCGGGTTCCGTCCAAGCGGCAATGCGTATTTGGTCATCCAGGGCCCACCGGATAGGGTTAACGAGGACGGCTGGATGGAGTATGGGTTCCGGTGCGGAGATTTCATCGGGAGCATGAACGTGAGAGTGTGAATCTGCCTTGTTTTTTTTTCTCCTGGTCGGTAAGTGATGATGAATTGGAACCAGGTAAATAAGAGGGCCCAGAGGGCCTGTCTGGGGTTTAGCCTCTTGGCACTACGAAGATACTGGAAGTTTTTGTGGTCAGTGATTACTGTAAAGGGATGTAGTGCTCTCTCCAGCCAGTGCCGCCATTTCTCCAGTGCCAGCTTGATGGCGAGCAGTTCCCGGTTTCAGATATCATAGTTTAGCTCCGCTGGGAAAAGCTTCCAGGAGTAATAGACACAACGATGGAGACGGGGAGGCCCTCCATGGTACTGTGATAGCACTGCCCCCACGCCGGTAGTGGAGGTATCCACTTCAACGATGAATGGAAGTTGGGGATCCGGGTGTGTGAGGATGCGGGCAGTGCAGAATGTTTCCTGGAGTTTCTGGAAGGCGGCTCGAGCTTCGGGGTTCCAGGACAGAGACTTGGGTTTCTGAAGGAGCATGGTAGTGAGGGGAGCCGAGAAGATACTGAAGTTCTGGATGAATATTCAGTAGAAATTGGCAAAGCCGAGAAATCATTGTAGTAGTTCCTTAACGATCTATCTATCTATCTATCTATCTATCTATCTATCTATCTATCATAGGGTTTTTAATGTTTTGCACCGAAAAATATGCACTGAAATTTACATTATTTACATGTCATTTTTTGACACTGGAAAACCATTTAAAAATATATAGTCTGCACAGAATAGTTAATACCGATCAGTCTGGCATGTGTGTATACTAAATATAGGTGCAGGGTGTGAATTCCCCAAGCATGTTTGTCTTGTCTTGCTACTTCCAAATATAATATCTCTGAAGTCAAGCACATTTTCAACAAGCAAGAGCTTGTTCAGTCCTCTCTTAAGCTCTGTACGTATACGTCTCCTGCTTTTGCCAAAATTCTCTCATTTATTTTTTTTATTTTTTTCACCTGCGGCACAAAAGAAAATGAGAACAGTGTTTTCGTTTTTGCCTCATAAGCATCTTTCAGCCTGAAGTATGTTGACTCAGGAGAGCAAGAGGGTTCCTTGAAACTCTTACTCTCTTCTACAGCTTCATCTGTTGACTGACATGGATGCCTTTTCTACTGAAATGATGCTGCTGTTTGGGCAGAGGATTTGTGAACTTTACTAAAAACCAGCCCATGTTTTCACCAAACAGAGCAATGATGTAACAGAGTGCATTGCAGTCTTTATTCTCAAGTCTTTCTGCAAGTTTTGAGAGCATATTGTTAACATACAGTAGTAATTTAAACACAAAATAATTAAAATCTGTGTCTTTGTGTCATCATGAGTTGGTTAATACAATGTAACTCCCAGAAGTTAAATATATAACCAATACCATAAACACAGAAAAAAAACAGTAAAACAATTGTAAAATAATACAATATGTTTAATTTTCTGATTGTCCCAATTTCTTTTTTTTAATTAAATCTTCAATTGAATAAATATAAAATTAATTTTTTGCAACTTAAATCTTCTGTCTCTTTCCTATTTTTTGTCAATTCACATTACCCACTCATACCACCACGTTAAGTATCCCATACCAACCAATATTAAAACGTCATAGCATTCAATCAATCAACCGATGATACCTTTAAGAGAAAAATGTGGCTTAATGTAGTAATCAATCTTAAAATTATTTTTAAACCAACATCCCCTTGTCCACCCACTTGAGATCAATATTAAAAAATTAAAAGGAAACCTAAGTGATTATCTTTTATTTGATCTATGTATTTAGTCATTTAGACAGAGCTTTTATCCAAAGCGAATTACAAATGAGAAATGAGTTTTGTTAGCAGTCAAAATAATATAAAGAGCAACAATATATAAGTGCAAAGGACAAGTCTCGGTTAGCCTAACACAGTAAACGTAGCAAGGTGTATGGGTATAATTATATTCTATATTCATATAATATATATATATATGTGTATATATATTATACACACACACACAAAGAAAAACAATTATAATAGAAAAATTAGAAAGCTAGTGTTTGTTTGTTTTTTGTTTTTAATAAAAAAGAACCGTAACCAGTTAGTAAAGTAGAATTAAAAATAGGAAAGATAGTGTTAGAGTTAGAGGAGTCAAAAAAGGTGGACCCAGATGGGTTTTTAGGGTTTCTTGAAGTGGTTACGGAGCTCAGCTGCTCGGTTGATTGGGCGGTATTACCCCTCTGATTGCTACTCACACAACCGGCGCTCCAAAGTTCATGAAAAAAGTCTGTGAAAGTGCTTTGTGCCTCTTAGTTGAGACCCTAATAGCACAAGACTCAGCACCTATTATCCAGCAACCGCATGCTTTCTCAGCGAGCGGGACATACCTTGAAGTATGAAATTGTAAGGTAACATTGGTGCAGAGCCGTGGTGGTTTGTAGGGCAAACATTACTGCCTTGAAATTTAATGCGAGCAGTACTGGTGCCCCCCCCGTGCAATCGGTCGCGGACTGGCGCCCAACTCGAGGTGTGGAAGCATTCTTTAGGTAATAAAGAGTCATCTGAAGCTGCATTTGGATTCCTTGTAGAGGTTTGGATAGAAAGTGGAGGCCACAGAAGACTGTCAAGACGGCAGTGCAATAGCCTGCCTGGATACGAACAAGAGCTTGAACAGGAGTTTGTGTTATGTTCTGAAAGAAGCGGCCTGATTTCAGAATGTGTATAAACAAATCGGCAGTACTGTGGCAAGTTTAGCAGGTGCTTCTGAGAAATTCAGCTGATCATCAATCACAACTCAAGGTTTCTAGCTGTTTTTGGAGGAGTTATGATTGATGTGCCTAACTAGATGGTGAACATTTTGATAACCCCGCTGAGGGGTTTGTGGAACCCACAAGCACAGTTAGGTTTTAGCCAGGTTGAGTTGAAAGTGACAAATGGTCCACTCATCCAACAAAGAAATGTCGGTTAGACAAGCTGACGAGCTAACGAGCAGCTATTGTCGGATCATAAGGATGGATGAGAGGTGCATCAAGGTTTATAGCAGTGATTTGCAATGCCAGCATTCTGAAATGACAGAAACACTCAGTGATGCCAAAAGTAGACAGAGAAGAGAAGTGGTCCCACGTACGGAGCCGAGGCAACCCAGTTAGATAGCACCTTGGACACCTCACCTCTCCAAGAACCTTACCCAGGACCTATCTGAGGACCCCCGGTACCCAGATTCAAACCAGCTTGCAACCATGTGGGGTTCCTGAGGTGCATTTTTCATAGAGTGACAGGGAATCTGGTGGTTCACCGATCAAACAGATCAGGACAGATCCAACTAGCAAAAAAGTATTAGAAGATTTGGGACAGTCCGCTTGCCAGTCTTAGGGTTTCAACAACTGAAAGCAGTCTCGGTCGAATGTCCACTTCTGAAGCCAGATTGGTTGCAGTCCAGGAGGTTGTTCTGTGTGAGAAAGGCTGAGACTTGGTTGAACGCAACTCGTTCAAGTGTTTTTGCAATGAAAGGTAGAAGGGAAACCGTTCTGTAGTTCTCTAAAAGAGTTGGGTTAAGAGTGGGTTTCTTAAGAAGTGGGGTTATACGAGCCTGTTTAAATGATGAGGGAAAAACACCAGTGTGAAGGGAAGTGTTAACGATGTGAGTGAGTGCAGGAACAACGGCAGGTAAAATGGCTTGAAGGAGATGAGATGGAAAAGGATCAAGCGGACAAGTAGTAGGATGATTAGAAAGGATGAGTTTAGAGACTTCTGCCTCAGAGAGTGGAGAGAAGGATGAAAACGAGTGTATGTTTGCTGGTAAAGAGAGATTTAAAGAGAGACAATTTCATAACTGTTACTAAACACATTTAAATACACGTTTTAATTGATTTAAAATACTTGAAAGTTATAAAGTAAATTTGTAATAATTTCATAAGTCATTTAATAAGTAATTATAAAGATGAACGGCTTTCTATTGTGAACGAGGGTACGACAGTTAGCAGAAGCCAGAGATTACTGTTTATAAAATTTTAAATATGGATATTTTTCTTACAAAAACACATTGATTCACAACAGGAGGCCTTTGTTCACCCCCCAGAGACGTGTGAGGCACTTTTTACTGTGGATGGATGTGCTTTATTGGACCTCTTTTGGACTATTGAAAAATAGCCATTCACTGCCATTAAGATTGGAAGAGCCAGGACATTTCTAAATATAACTCCGATAGAATTTGTCTGAAAGAAGAAAGTCATATACACCTAGGATGGCTTGAGAGTGAGTAAATCATGGGGTAATTTTCAATTTTGGGTGAACTATCCTTTTAACATCTTTGTTACTTTTTTTCCCAAGGGATATTGTCAGAAGTAAGTTGCCTTTAAAAGTATGTTAAAGTGTAGTGTGATGAGTGGGACGGGGCCGAGAGCCATGGGAGCGGAGCAATGCAGGTGGAGTAAATGGTAATGAGCGACACCTGCGCCACTCACCGGTCTCAAATCCCATGGAGGAGCTCTGGAAGGACAAAAGGAGGAGTGACGACAGTGCAAGACGAGAGAGGACCAGGCCTGGATTTTTGTTGTGTTTTGATTTATGTTTTATGTGGCAGTCGTCTGTGAGGGGCTGCCGCTTACTTTCATTGTATGTTTGTTTATTTTGATAATTCAATTGTTTGAATGTTCGCCAGTTCTCGCCTCTTTCTTCCCGTAACTACGAACTTTGTTGCATGTACTTCTTTCTCATAAGAAAAAAAAACAGACAAAATAGACTATCTGAAGAAGCTGCACAGCCACCAAAACAAGGATGTGCATTAACTATATGTGTTGAGACACTTGAAGTCATTGATTCTGGTAGTAATCTATTTTTGTACCACCTCATTTTGTTTTGCTTTTTGAGTTCAGGCAATGTAATGAGAGCTCAGGTCTATAGCATGAAAACAACCTTTCCTCCTCTTTCTCTGTATGCCTGCGCCTCACAATGAGGCCTTTGAGCATCCGGCGGTCACTAGCATCAAGGACAAAACGGGTAATGTTTGAATAAATCCCCTTTCCAGTAGGGAAGCCGGGCCAAAGCGGGTCCAACCGCCATCTCTCCCACACAAGACCACGGTGTCTTGCTTTTCCAATTAAATTATCTTTCGGACAATGCAGAGTCTTCCCAATTCACACATCAATTGACAGTGTGGCGGCTTGCATTGTGAGAAGACAGATTTCCATTCCCTCAAAAATAGATTTTCCCTAAAGAAGCGACAATGGAGTGCACAATCCCTCCTCACTTCCTCACAATGAAAGAGGGATAAGGCCCAACTGTTAAAAATCACCCCCTGAGAGTAAAGTTCATTGTGAACTCAATATATTGAAACAAATTTTGACAATAGCTACTGTATCGTCAAGAAAAAACAGTTAATCAAATTGTGCATAGTATCTTCCAAATAATCTGAGATTTATATTTGTATTTATTGCGTAAAGCATGCTATATGACTATGAATATTGTTGAGATTCAGAATGCACTCTTTAAAAATAAAGTCTTGAAGTGAAGTATTAAGGAAATTAAAAACTATGACAGCTGTATATGCGAAGTGTAGACTTAATCATTAGATTTCTGTCTTCGTTTACTGTTCCAACACTGTGTAGAATACAAAGCACCTTAAAAGTATTGTAAATGGCCATATGTGTGCTGTATTCCGAGTTAATCAATAGCATCAAGTTATAAACAGTCCAAAATGTTACTTACTATCATAATCAGAGGTTAAATTGGGATTTTGAAGGTGGAGAGACCCTAAAATGTAGTGGTGATTCTGAATCCCTAAGGAAGATATAACCAATCTTTCAGACGTTTTCTTATGGGAAAACGAAACTATTTTACGGGGTGGCGATTTTGAATGAGTTCGTACAGTGTGAATCATATGAAAACATGATTTTTAGAAAATATTAAGCAAGAAGGTCTGCCTCTAACCTCATACCTAAAACATAAGGATGAGATCATTCAATTTCATATGAATTAGCCACCATTTTTTGCCAAAGTCAAATGAGATGAGCACCATATCCTCTCAAAACATGTTATGTTGAAATTTTTGTTATGAATGTCATGGTGAATATATAGTATACTATCACAAAAGGATTTCAAAAGCAAATATATTTGGCATTTATATGTGCAATACAGTTCAAAAGTTTGGGGTTGAATAAGTCATATGCTTATCAACACCAAAGTTAATTTAATCAAAAAATACAGGAAAAAAACAGTAATATCGTGAAATATTTATTAAAATTTAACCATTATATTTAATAGTAATTTCTTCATTGTGAATGTAAAGGGATTGTCAGCTCATACTCCAGACTCATGCACATGATCCTTCGAATCATTCAAAAAATGCGTTTGCCGCTCAAGAAACATTTATTATCAATGTGGAAAACAGTTGTGCAATATTTTTATTGAAACAGTGATACATTTTTTTAACGAATAGGAAGTTTTAATGAACAGTATTTATTTATTTACTTTGCAGAATAAAAATATTCATTAAAAAAACGCATCCCAAACGTTTATATAGCCTATGTATGAATAAATCAAAAAGAAATAAAGTTAATGATTAATCAAAATGAAATACAAACTATATGTGGTGACTTTTGCTTTTGATAAAAACAGTTCAAAATTTGCTCCAGCACAACTTTTAGTAATCCAAACAAACTTGCTAAAAGAAGAAATAAGAAAATAAGAAAACTAGTTTGGGACAGAAATGAGTGAGTAGAAATGTATATCATAATTTTATGACAGAATCGATTTATATATTCTGGTAAACATTAAAAACCCATCAAGGAGTGAATCCAGCAGAAGGAATGAGAAAGGGAAAAAAGAAACTGACACATCTGAATATTTGGAGTGTGAGCTTGTAGTTGAGTTTGTGCCAGTGCTATGACTGGGCATGTGTGAGCGTTTGTCACGCATGTTCTAGTTTGAAACATTTCATCTTGCAAAGGTAACCATGGATTGAGTCATTACAACAACAAACCAGGGCAGCCTGCCACAAATGAGGCGGGTTATAACCGTCAACACTCGTCCAACAGCAGCCAGACTGCAAAAGCACATACCAGCTATAGTCTGTACTGTGAGATAATGATGTTCAATTCAGTAGATCTCTGAGACTGAGGAAGAGTATTCAGCAAGTACTTGTCTATCACGTCACATATTAAGTGCCCCTATTATGGATTTTTGAAAATTACCTTTCATGCAGTGTGTAACACAGCTCTAAGTGAATGAAAACATCCTGCAAAATTTTAAATCTGAAAGCGCACCGTGTATAAAGTTATTGTCTCTAAAAA
This sequence comes from Sinocyclocheilus anophthalmus, assembly GCA_018155175.1. Taxonomy (NCBI): domain Eukaryota; kingdom Metazoa; phylum Chordata; class Actinopteri; order Cypriniformes; family Cyprinidae; genus Sinocyclocheilus; species Sinocyclocheilus anophthalmus. The sequence goes on along the minus strand of JADLZN010012100.1, from coordinate 7,191 downwards.
GAAAGAGTCGACTCTGAATCATAGAAACAAGTCGTTTTTAAAACTAATCCCAAGCCGTTTAATGTTGACGTCAACATGAAACATTAGCTTTGCACGCCCACTTGTTGGTCTTTTTGCATTGGTCTGAATGAGAATGCAAATTCATTCTTTGCCACTAGGGGCCGCTTTCAGAGCGGTAAAAATAGTGTTTTCCCCGGTAACGCTGTACACAAAGCGGCACTGTGCTCACAAACGCTGCTTTATAAGGCATTACAGGCAAGATGAAATGAAAGTGAGACCATCGGACCAATCGCTGCAGATTAGCATCACGCAAAGGAGGAGTTCGGAAAAATGAATTGTTGAGCGAATCGTTTGGGAGTCATTTAGCAAGTAAGGTAAAAATAAATGCATATAATAAGACAATGAAAGTATTTTTTGACCTTACATGTATGTCAACCTGTTGTTGGGACTCCCAAAACCAAAATATGATCCTTTCATTACCCATAATAGGGGCACTTTAAATAAGCGTGAACTTCGAGGGTCATACTTATATTAATCACTCATGTTAGAGCTGTCATCTCTCTCAGGTTATGAAAAACGGCAGAAAATAGGGGTATTGTGTGATTGAAAAGTGAGACAAAATTATAGGTAAGTGATTGGGTGGATGAAGGACTGAGATAAAAAATAGCATTTAAAAAATTTTTAAAATAATTATTCAATACATTTAATATCAATATTCATATCACAATTAATAATTTTTGGATCAAATTTAGTCAATAGAGAATTATATTCATATCAAAATATCTATATTTTCCAGCCTTTTAATGATGTTCAGTATATTTTCCAATATTTATGAAGAAATATTATCAATACTTGTTCTGAAATGTCTTGAAAGAGTTATTTGTAACTGTAAAAACCATAATTTTAACCAAACAAACTGTCTGCAAATGTTTACAAGTAAAATTTCAGGTGAAAATAATTAAGGAATAATGATAGTAAACAGCAATATTTACCTAAAAACATATTTAAAGCATGAAAAACATTGCAAAACAAACCAACCAACCAACTACGAGGAGAATCACAACATTACAAACTCTTAGTTGAAGCAAAAAGATCATATAAAAAAAAGTAATCATGGGTAATGTATTTTTCTCCACACATTCCACTATTAAAATAAACTTTTTTAAATTAAGTTGAATTAATGCGAACAGATGGGTTCAGCAAAAAGCAAATAGAATCAATTAACAATCTCAGAGCTCACAACAGGTCTTTTTTTAAAAGGTTTATTAGTAATTGTTAAAAATCAATGTCAGAAACGCTGCAAAACAAATCTCTGAATACGTTTTGAATCAAGTCATTGAAATGTACAATGAACAAAGTGATCCACAGGCAAAGAATAAATCTTGGCAGCTTGAATAGTTTTTGCTATTGATGTTTCCTCTAATAATATTTGCAAATGAAACATGAGTCACTCAAAGAGACAGCAACTGAAAAGTAAAGTTGTTTTAAAGGTGAAGCAAGTTATTATGCATCATAAAACCTATTTGTTTCAGTATTAGCTGTGAATGCGTGCTGATAGTCTGGTCTGTCCCTGTAGAGTCTACTGCAGTTAATGCTGGGAGGGGGGGTCAGATCTGCACCAATTACTTCTAATTCTACTATTTCTAGGTCACGGTGTAATTGATTTACTGATTAGTAGACCATCATACTTCTACCGGCTTTAAATACCTATTACAAGGAGATTAAAATTGGAATGGAGAGACATACTAACAGACAGACAAAGACAGAAGTGGGGGGCCAACATATTGTAGTATGGTTCCATGTTGACATGCTGGTTCAAAGGTAAAATCCAATCTATTCTAAAATTAACTTGTCTAATGCAAACAGTCTAGTACTTTTTTATTCACAGCACACTAAATGGGTCCTGGTCGCAAAAGAAGAATGGAAAAACGAAAAAAAAAAAAAAAAAGTTGTACTTGGCAAACCAGCTTGAACAATCGCATAACGTTGGAAATGACTTGAAGGAGAAGAGGATTTATTACAAGCTTTGCCAGTTCCTTTTCAAGGGAACTTCAAACTGTGTCCTCTAGGGGTCGCTACGGAAAACCTAGAGGACGCAGTGTCTCGTTCCCTACTCAGGGAACGATGGTTACATAAGTAACCTGAGATGTTCCCTTTTAAGGTAATTTCGAACTGCGTCCTCTAGGGGTCGCTATAGTGAAACCTAGAGGACGCAGTGTCTCGTCCCTACTCAGGGAACCATGGTTACATAAATAAACTGAGACGTTTGCACACTGTGTTTCAGTGAAAAAGTTTGCACCATGACCATCAAATATTCAGTTTAACCAGGCGCTAGCTGCACTATGTCAGGCTATTTAAATTAAGCCATTGTCATTCTTTGCAGCATAAACATACATCCATTTTATGTAAATTGGGCTTAATATAAATGCCATTTTAGACCTGTTTCACACCGCACACGAAAGCAGCCCATATTTATTACAGTGCCTGAAGTAAAAAGAAAAGTTTTTATACTGCATGCATTAGCAACATTATGCTGTGTGACAGAATCACAAAAAAAGCTGCATGCAGAGTTTTGGCACTGTTTTTTTGGTCATTAAACGCACAGCAGTAAATCTATTTATCAACAGAAGGTTTTGCAATAGGCTTTTATGAAGCTTTTATGAACAAAGTGTTCAATTAGTGTTTCACAAACATGTCTAATGGATTTGATGCACAAATGAAAATGATTAAAGTGATAGTTCACCCTAAAATGAAAATTCTATCATCATTTACACACCCTCAAGTTGTTCCAAACCAGATATTTCTAAAAAAAAAAAAAAGATTTCTACTTACTAATAGTTCTAAGCATTAGTCACCAAAAATTGTGTTTCAACATTACCACATCATGTCTTCCAAACCCTGTTAATTGGGGAAAGGTTTGCTGGTCTTATGTTGAACAATAAAATAAGATATTTTGACGATTGCTGGTAATTCAAACAGTTGGTGGTTGCCATTGACTTCCATAATAGGAACAAAATATACCATGGAAGTCAATGGCAACCACCAACTGTTTGATCTGTTTGAACTATCCCTTTAAGTAATCTGACCTTATGTAAATGTCAACATTTAAACTCAACATTATTAATCTCAAAAGTTTTATAGACCAGACCAGCTGTATATTTATCAACTAACATTAATTAACATGAACTAACATTATTTCCTTGATTAACATTAACAATTAATGAACATTAATTACTTGCGGTGTTCAATTACTTGATTGCATGAATCAGACGCTAAAACAACACAGACGGTTTGTGCAGTATGTGCAACGCTAGCTGCAGGCATTCTTAGCAAGTTCCCAGAGTGAATTTAAAGTTGCAGTTGGCATTCAAACTTTGACGGTTGCTTCTTTTGGATCCATGTTTTGACTCGCTGCAATTCTGCCAAAACCCAGTAGGCCCCATTTAGATCAGGGATGGGGTCCATGTATTAGGTCTGCCCATAATAGCAGCTCAAAGCTGGCTCTGTGTCTGTGTACTGTACTGAATGTGGGGTTACACTAACCTATATTTAATTTCTTTTAGACACAACTTCATTTTGTTATTAACTCAAATACTTAATTACAGTGCAAAATGTTTGTCATGCTAACAACCACAAATATGAAAAACAAATAAAGTGAGAGAAAATACATAGCACATACTTGCTGAAGCTTATGCTAAACGAATGAAGAGAAATTATCATTTGGTTGTGTTTTACATTAATTACAGCAATCTCCTCTTCAAAAACACAATATATGCATGATTTTCAATCCACTCTCATAATTATCCGATCAGAGGCCTAATCGACATGCCCAAGAATAGAAGCGCAGCACAATGAACGAAGTTTCCCGACTTACTACAGGGAGATTTTCTATGCTTAACAAACGAGAATCAAAGATAGGAGAAAACTATCTTAAAAAAAGTTTAAAGATGAAGATCACACAAAATGAAAAACTGGTGAAAATGTACTCTCGCTCAGGCCATCCAAGATTGAAAAAGCAATATTATGGACAGGAGACAGTTTGAAGTTAAAAATGTCTTAACCCAAGTGAAAAATAAATATACTAAAAAGTGTGTGAAAAATGTGGAAATAACATTTATTAAATAAACTACAAAATACATTTACATATTTATGTGCTTAATAAAAATACCCTGCAATTGTACTTTTGGTATACTAAACTGGTATACTTAAAGTCTGCTAAATTGGAACAAACTAATTTTGTGCCTAATGCACTTTAATTGTGCAGAAGTAATGCTGAAGTCCAACTAAAGAAATACTAAAATATATTTGATTGTGCTATAGAACTATTGCAAGTATGCTTTAGGTACACTTTAAATATCTTGCATATAAAGACTGATATTATTCAAATATCATACAATCCTCATCAATAGTGACATTAAAAACACATTTTAGGCTTAATATTAAGAAATGTGCATTGTGCACAAGTAGTACTCCAAATAAAGTTTAATTATAATTTGTATATCAGTAAGTCATGAGCGATATGTCATTAAATATGTTAATAGATTTGAAATATACATATTATGAAATAAATGTATTTTAAATATATTACTTTTTTACATCCTTACGAAAATAAGTTTATTCACGTTAGCCCATTAGTATTACTGCCTTTAAACTAAAATAAGGGAAAGTCTACTTTAGTGATAATGTATGTACTTTCAGACATGGGCCTTTATGTACTTCTCAGAAAAATGACATGTAAGATACTGACTTATACTTAGAAAAAGTAAGAGGTTGAGCTATACTTGGGCCTCTGAGAATCCAAAGAAAGGAGAAAACAAGTTGAAAGAAGAAAACCGAAACAAACAGTGCTTCACATGTTAACTACATGAGTATCAGAAAATAAAACAGCATCAAAAACTGGAAACGGGTATGAATAAAATGTCGAACCAATTGAAGAGGTGATAAGGACTTCAGATTTGGGGGTGTTGATCGATCCATTATACTTTTGATATCATTCTAAATCCATTCATAGTCTTTTTTCAGCTTGTGTTCAAATTGTTAGTTCGTATTTTAAAACTTACCACATTCAAGTGTTGTAAATAAAATAATGCCATGAAGCTAGAATAAATGTTTTGTACAAAAGCAGATACCTGTTCTTTATTTGATGTTTTGTAGTTAAGATGATATTCATATAACAATATATACAAATTTAATACTAAAAGGACATAGTAGTACTTAAATATATGTAAAGGCCCTTAAAGAAAAACGTATGAGTTACTTGCAGTATAAAAATACTTAATAGAAGTATACTCAGACTTATACTTCAAAGTGTAATAAAAAAATGCTCAAGTAGTTAATTAGTAACTATCCGTGGTTTTTTTTTACCTATAAATACTTTAATTATTGCGTACAAACTAAAAAAAAAGATGTAAAACTCGTTGTGTACTCAAAGTTTTACAAGGTTTACTTAAAGTATACTTAAAAGTAACTTTTATATATAGAAAGTGTAGGACACTTTAGTTCAGGCGTATTGAATATACACTTCAAGATAATACTAGTACACTGTGGTTTGTAAATTACTACCTTAAAGTATACTTAAAATCTACTTGAAACTTATTAAGTATACTTAATAAAATAAACTTGAAGTATACTACTTTTTGGTAAGTGTAGGGATTAATTAGCTTCTTACAAACATGCAGCTTTTCACTTCACAAGATGTTAACTGATGGACTGGAGTGGTGTTGATTAATGTGGTGGATTATGTGAGTGTTATCGCTGTTTGGACTTTCATTCTGATGGCACCATTCACTGCAGAGGATCCATTGGTGAACAATTGAAGTAATCCTAATTTCTCCAAATTTGTTAATCAAAACTCAGCTACATCTAGATGGCCTGGGATGAGTAAATTTTCAGCAAATCTTTATCTTTGGGTGTACTATTCCTGTTAATAATTTAAAGAAAAACATGAGACAAGTTGATACTTAAAACATATTTGAAAGGAATACAGGTCTGATTGACCTGTGTTAGTGTCTAAAATGCAAATAATCTTATTAAAAAAGGCCTAAGAGGTAAAGGCAAACACGTGTAGTTGTTTGTTGTGCTTGGCAGGTCCATTCTTGTGGGCTCTTCACATGTTGATACAAGACTGGATTAACTGTGTTTGTTGGATGTGTTGATGAAGTGGAAATGGTGATACTGAGTAAGTTTCTTTAGTCTACCTGATGACACATTAATCCTGTTCTCAGGTTCCTTACAGGTGGAAACTCAAAACACAAGTGATGCCTCATTGGAAAGGCATCCGGCACAATGCCCATAATCCTTGCTGTGGCCGCCTCTCTCTTGCAGCAGAGCATTATGTACAGTATCTAACATGTCAAGAACTACACCACCAGTCAAACGTTTGTGCACACCTTCTCATTCAACCATTCACACTCATTACATTCAAAAATAGTAAAGTCATCAAAACCACACGCTAATCCGTTTGAGCTTCTTCTTTGTCTAGATTCAAGCGGCACTCTGGGCTTCTCTTAAGCAATTTCTCAACCAATGATTAAAACAGTATTGAAGGAGTTGCCATGCTTGTTTTTGTTTGCAAGTTTTTCTTAATTAAAGGGAGAGTTCACCCAAAAATGAAAATTCTGACATTAATTACTGACTCTCATGTCGTTCTAAACCAGTAAGACCTTCATTCATCTTAGGAAAACAAATTAAGATATTTTTGATGAATTACGAGAGCTCTCTGACCCTCCCATAGACAGCAAGGATTCTTACACATCAAGGTCCAGAAACGTAGTAAGAACATTGTTAAAATTGTCCATGTGACTTCAAGGGTTCAACCGTAGTTCATGAAGCTATACGAGAATACTTTTGTGTGCAAAGAAAAAAAAAATAATGACTTTATGCAACAATTTGTCTACTACAGTAACCTAGAGAGACATTTGCAGAGTATCACATACGAGTGATTCTATAATTGCAGGTACATTTGGTGTCCGATTATTTTTTCTGATTTTTTCAAATGGTTATATTTTTTTATTATTTTAATACTGTGTTACTCATTATTACGAATTACAAGCTGTTACAGTCCATAACAATAATATTTTTTGCAAAAAGAGTGTTAAATAGCTGAAAAACATGATTTCTTGTTGTCCGAATTAGTAATTTCCTTTTTTCCATCATGTATCATTGTGTAATCAAAATATTTATTGTACTTTT
>JADLZN010012099.1:0-35185 GCA_018155175.1 Sinocyclocheilus anophthalmus | reverse complement strand
GACATATCAGCTCACTCTTTCCGAGCTACTGACTTCAGTGAACTACACCAGCGCACTTTGTGTAATGTAAATAAAGGGAGGGAGAGAGAATAGGAGGAGGGAGGGTTTAAGCACTGCCATGTGACTATGTGGTGGTGACCTCCTGACAGTCGGTCATAACTGCAGAACAACTCTAAAGCCACAAAGTTCAGCATTTTGGTGAATTCCAGGAGGTTTCAGCGACTCCTTGCCAAATTTGGACTTGTAGGAAGCAAAACCTCCCTTTCGCTCTCAGGGTGGATGTTCATGTGCATGGGTTTATGCAACTATTTGGGTCTTTCTAGTAAATGTGGTAAGTGTACAGTTAAAGTTTCCTTTTTTATTTAACCCTAACATCTGCTGTTGTGTTATAAACCTGTTAGGTTTCTGTTTTCCTATATACAATAGAGGACAACAGGAGGGTATTTTGCTTTTGTACAAACTGGCCCTTTCTGGACAGGTGTGTAATGGTTACCTGTAATGGTTCTTACCTGTTGTTACATGTGATAAACAGCAAAACAAGGGTTATTTGCATCCATGTAAGTGTCTTTGTGTGGGCTTGAGAGAGTGAGAAATCATTTAACCAAAATGAGAATAGTTTCGTAAGACGTCTGAATTGCAGTACATTAGCTTTATATGATCATATCTTGCCTTCAATAACCTCCTCTGACTTAGTCATACAGAACAGGAAGTTGCCTGCAGTGATTCAGAAGTACCCACACACTGTCCTGTCAGAAAGCTGTGTCAGGAATATGAGTTCAGATCACATGTTGTTGTGTTTCCCATGGCAAACCTAAGGGTCAACGCCTCTGCACTGGGGTGACTGACCCTGTATACTGAGCTCCTGTGTCAATAGTCTGTTTGTTCTTATTCTGTAATTTCTTATGCAGTGGTGTTTGCAGACTCAAACACAAAATATTAAACGTCAGTGTGTAACTTGTTTGTGCATAAATAGTACCTCAATTTGTGTGGATTGCTGAGGAGAAGTATGTTATTACTTTTCCAAGCAACTGGGGGGAAAAAAACATTAAATTACATTGAATTGACAGGATGCAAGCCATATCAAGTGAACTTCATAAGCAGGCATAGCAACAACCTAGAACATCCTAGCAATACCCTAGCAATCAAACAGAATACTAGCAACCACATAGCAATGTGCTGACAACCATTGTTATGCCACCACAAAGCAATGCTCTGGTAACTACATAAAGCACCTTAGTGTCATGATGGTGAGTTTTAGACTGGAAAACACCACTTGCATTTTCTTCAAAAAACATAGGAATCTATTTCAAGTTATACTTTGGTATAAAGGCCCTTGAGTGAGATTGCATAATTGATGTCATTATGTGTGCTGCGTATGTTTGGCGGTATGTGTATCAATCAAACTCTTGCTCTGATAGTACCCTGGAGGATAAGTGAGTCACTTATGGCAGCGGAAGACTACAAGTCATTAAGGATGAGAGCTGTTGTGTGAGGAACAGAATATAAGGAGGTGTCAATAGTGTAGAATTGAGGTGAAAACAGGTTGGATATGATGCCACAGATGTGAAACATGCCAAAACTTCTCACATGACAGGTACAGAAGTCAAAAACAGAAATTGATTTGACAGGAAATTCACTACTGCATTTCAAGTTTCTGATAGTACATACCGATTAATTTTTGAGTTTTAATAGATTGTTTAAATATAAACTATGATCTTTGATCAAGGAAACCAAGCTCTTATTAAGGCATAGACATGCGTAACTCTCTCCAGTTACAAATCTTAATTATAACTAGAATTGCTCTAATTGTCTTGGTGTGATAATTCTGGGAAAGCCTGAGGCTTGTTTAGGACATTTGCCCTGTTTAAAGCTTTCCTGAAAGTCAAAATGCTAAGTCAGTGGAAAATGAATAAAGTCATGAATTCCTGTGTTGCTTGATTTTTATCTTATCCTCTCATTATGGGGGCGTTTTAGACTCATTCCTCAGAATTATCATCTCTCTCTCCTCTCTCTTTTCCCCTCTCTCTCTCTCTCTCACCCACCCCTTTCAGTGAGGAGGAAACCCAGAGTTCAGCTTCACGTCCTTTTTCAGACAGTTCCAGCAGTAAATCTCCTTACGTGCACAGCTCTGACCATTACGGGGACAACAGCTGTGGCCCCCCAGGCCCTCGGGTGCCTTTTGTGCCCCCTCCAAGCCCAGCCAGCCTTGCCTGGGCACATCGTACACGCAACCAACCAGCTAGCCTGGCCCTACGTAAGCAAGAGGAAGAAGAGAACAAGAGGTGCAAAGCCCTATCAGACAGTTATGAACTCTCTACAGACCTACAAGACAAGAAGGTAAGGCATGCAAAAAAAGAATCATGATTCATCATGATCACAATCTATTGAAGCAAATATAACTGATGAAGGTTTTGCTGTGCAGGTGGAGATGCTGGAGAAGAAATATGGGGGTTACTTCGTGAGTAGACGAGCAGCACGTACCATCCAGACAGCATTCCGTCAATATCGCATGAACAAGAACTTTGAGCGCCTGCGCAGCTCAGCTTCTGAGAGCCGCATGACACGGCGCATCATCCTTTCCAACATGCGACTGCAGTATTCGTTTGATGACCGACATCCTCAGCCTCCCACCCAGACTCACTACAGTCACAGTCCAGGAATGGGTCCTCCGCATTCTCCAACCTACACCACAGAGCCAAGCTCCCCATCACAACCGGAATACACTCACCTAGAGGACTCCTTCTCAAAACAAGTCAGTACTCATTTTTACTGTATATGATCTGTCCCCAACATTGGATGCTAATGTACAGGCTTCATAACTAACTTAACCAGCAAGATGTTTTTGGTCAACTAGTTTCACCAGAAAGACTGCTGGTCAAAGTTTGGCGTACCTGTCTGACCTGGTCTTTTCAGTGGGGTAGTGTCCATAACTTGCCCATACACCTTATGTGAACATACAGTTTACATTTACATTAGATAGATTCCAAAACTGTCAGATCATGGCCAGATAATGCTATGTAAAAATGCATATCCTGTGGTTTCTCTTGCAAAAACTGTACATTTAGAGGTACAACAACTTGTCACTGGGGCAGTACCCTTGAAGGGAAAACTTTATTTACCCCTAAAAGGTTACACCTTCTCTAGTGTTACAACAGTGTCCCTGGGAGAGTACCTTTAAGTGTACAACTTTGTACATTATGTACCAGCCTGATCTCACAGCAATTCATACATACTGTATTTTATGAGGTGGCTAAATCATACAATTTCGTACGTTTTCTGTGAGGGGTATGTTTAGGGGCGGGGTTATGGGTGGTCATTCATACTAATTCCTATTAATTTTTGAGAAAGTTTTGTGAAAAATCATACGCATTTTACAAGGTGGCAAATTCGTAGGAATATGTATGAAAAGACCACCCCTAACCCCGCCCCTAAACCTACCCCTCACACAAAACTACGAAATCGTTAAAATATGTATGAAATGTATGAATGCAGTGAGATCAAATTGGTATATAATGTACAAAGTTGTACCTTTAAGGGTACTCTCTCAGAGACACTGCTAAAACCCTAAAGATACAATTTTTGTAGTTTGCCTGACAGTGTCTGTTTCTTTGTACTCAAGGTGAAGTCCTTGGCCGACTCCATTGATGATGCCCTAACGTGTCGACCATGCCGAGATGATTCCCAGGAAGGTATAGGGGATGGAAGTGGTGTTGTGGATGACTTCGGCGAGTGCATATGGAGTAGCAACAGCCACGTATCCTTACGAAGAGGTCTTGGAGACAGGGATCGAGGAGGTACAGGGGGCTTGAGCATGCACGAAGACAGCACAGCCACCTCCTACAGTGATGTTACGCTTTACATGGACGACGGTCTACCTTCCTCACCGCTTTCTCTAGACCGGGCCCCTAGCAGCACAGACACCGAGTTCTGGGGGGGTGTTGGAAGCGGGGTAAGTGGTAGAGAAGATAGCCGTGACACAGAAGGAGGAGGAAGCAGCAATAGCCGCCGAAGCACACCTTGCACAGAGTGCCGTGATTACCGTTTAAGGGGAGGGCATTTACCATTACTTACAATTGAACCACCTAGTGACAGTTCAGTGGACATGAGTGACCGCTCAGACCGAGGCTCCCTTAGCAGACAACTAGTCTACGAGCAGGACTCAGCAGGAGGATCACCTCAAGGGACACTAAAGCACAACCCTAATGCTCGTTCAACATCCTCGACAGCTGCACAAGGTCAAACACGTCCAGCTAGCCGATCGATACCATCGCACATCCCACACCATCATCATCACCATCATCATCATCACCACCACCATCATCATCACCAGTACCCCGACACACCTTCGTCCTCCTCCTCTCCTCAACAGCCCTCAACCACACCGCTCTCATCCTCCTCTTCAGCACCACTGCCTCCTGGTGGCTTGGAGCAGCAGTGCGGCTCGGATGGTGATAATGACTCACTGAACTCCACCACAAACTCTAATGAGACCATTAATTGCAGCTCAGGCTCCTCTTCAAGGGATAGTCTGCGGGAGCCCTTGCCCCCATTAGGGAAACAGACCTACCAGAGAGAAAGTCGGCACAGCTGGGACTCTCCTGCCTTTAACAACGACGTAGTGCAGAGAAGACAATATCGCATCGGACTCAACCTCTTCAACAAGTAAGAGAAAATGAAACACTGCCTCTTTTATACAGCACTCCCACCATTTACCATTACTATGAAATTACAAATCAAATTAAGGAAACTGAATGCATCTGTTTGAAACATGATTAAACTATGCTGATGTTTTTGAACTGCAGGAAACCAGAAAAGGGTATTCAGTACCTAATTGAGAAGGGGTTTGTGTCAGACACACCAGTGGGCATTGCTCGCTTTATCCTGGAGAGAAAAGGCCTGAGTCGGCAGATGATTGGAGAGTTCCTTGGAAATAGACAGAAACAGTTCAACAAAGATGTATTGGAGTGAGTCCACACAATAAATCCTCTAAAATTAAGAAAATGACAAAAGTTTAAATAAAAAATTGCTTTGAAAAAATTTTATTGTTAACAGCAACTACCTAGTTTTTGAATCCTCAGTTAACTCATACCGAATAGATATGTAGGCTTGCATTTTACATAAATTATACAATATAATGTACATAATTTAGCTTGCAGTGTAACAGAGCAGGGGTCTTCAACCTTTTTCAGGCCAAGGACCCTAATAATGCTCTTTTGTTCCATGCACGTTTTAAATTTTGGGATTAAACAATAATTGGCGGATCCATTTGGGGTTACAGAGCCCAAATACCCTTGGAGCACAATTCACAATGAAGTAATATAATATACTGTACAATACTACATCAAGAAATGCACAGAAAATGTTGGTGCCGATAGCCTTGTGGGCAGTGTGCTGACATACAGCGCCGTTGTGCTACGGGCGTCCCGAATTCGAATCCTGACTTATGGACCTTTCCCAATCCTGCACCCTCTCTCTCCACTTCGCTTCCTGTCATGTTTGAGCTGTCCTATCACAATAGAAAAAAATGCACAGAAAATAAAGACAGACATATTTTGCTTTTTCTTGATCCACAAACAATTGGATGCATGTTTTGGCATAAGCATGTATAGATGTAATGTTTTCTTCCACTTTTGTTTTTCTCAGTTGTGTTGTGGATGAAATGGACTTTTCCGGAATGGATCTCGATGATGCTCTGAGGAAGTTTCAAGCTCAGATAAAAGTCCAAGGAGAAGCCCAAAAAGTGGAAAGACTTATTGAGGCTTTCAGGTATGTGAATGTGCTTATACACAATTAGTACACAAGTAAAACACTCAAAACACTTAACAGACTTAATAACAGCTTGCGCCAGCACAAACCGTCCTTTGGCATTAAAATAGTACTGTCAGGATTTAATAAAGACGCACAGTGACAAATTAGCGCTGAAAAGTCGTGGACAGTTATTTTTGCGCCTGACCTTATTGAATATGCATTTGTAGAAGGTTTACCTTTCAGACGCAAAATTTATGGGAGTAGAGTATTAAAATGAATCATGCAACGTGTTTTACTAACATTTGCGCTCATCAAATTACTTGCATTTGTGCCACTATTTAATGCCCCAAAAGAGCATTTCTTAAACTATTTTGCGCTTGAAATGGTTGCATTTGTTGTTGCTAGGAGGAGGCACAGCAGAGAACAGAGCGTGTGGTAGAAGGGAGAAGATTTTTTCTGCACGTATTTATTTATTTGGAATGCCAGAAGAACAAATTATCCGAATCGGAACATATCCCTTATGCTAATGTGCACTGTGCGAGTAGTTTGAGTTATGGCATTTATAGAAATGAGATGCTGCATTGGGGTTTTTAATTTGACCCACAGTCCGTAAACACCGCAGAAATTTCCACATCCATCGGCGCTGTTTTGGAATTGCGCTCTAGTGCTAATTTGCCCTGTTTAGTTAATCTGGCCCTTAGTACTTCACATTCATTAAATTACATGAGAGGCTATGGGTTACAATGATTTTAACAATACTTAAAGGGCCTTCTTAAAAGAAAATTGCTATTGATGAGTGGTCAGAGTTGCACATATATCAGCTATTTTACAATGCCATCACACATGGCTCATTCCGTCAGATTTCAGATCTGGAACAATGTGTTTATAAAACACATGTTTTTGATCTATCCTTCAATATTTGCACTCAAACACTATTTCTCTCTTTGCATCTGTCTTGCAGTCAGAGGTACTGTGTTTGTAATCCAGCACTGGTAAGACAGTTCCAGAACCCAGACACCATCTTCATCCTAGCTTTTGCCATCATCCTCCTCAACACAGACATGTATAGCCCCAATATCAAAGTGGAGAGGAAGATGAAGCTGGACGACTTCATCAAAAACTTGAGAGGTGATGTTCAAATCTCTCTCAAACCTTCACACACTGGCACTTACATAAGTGGGCAACCACAAACACACTCTCAAACTGCTCTTAAATGTTGCACGTAATTGTCAGGGATTGTGCCTATACACTAAAAATCTCTTCTTGTGTGCATGAAATTTTTTTCTCTCTCTTTCTCAGGGGTGGATAATGGTCAGGACATCCCACGTGACTTACTGGTTGGAATCTACCAGCGCATTCAGAAATGGGAACTGAGAACCAACGATGACCATGTTTCTCAGGTCCAGGCGGTGGAGAGAGTAATAGTGGGCAAGAAACCAGTGAGTTCCACTGAGGCAATTTTGAATTTATAAATCTTTTTGGATTAGAATCTTTGAGAATAGTGAATCTTTGAGACCTGATTTGTTACTTTGAAGTGTTCTGTCAGTGTGAAATCATACTTTTTGACCTTCTTGATGAACTGCTTGTTCCAAAGTAAATGCAAACATCTGCTCTGTGTGTAGGTTCTGTCTCTGCCCCACCGCAGACTAGTGTGCTGCTGTCAGCTCTATGAAGTCCCGGACCCCAACCGTCCTCAAAGGTCTGGAGTTCACCAGAGAGAGGTCTTCCTCTTCAACGATCTGATTGTGGTAATGTCAATAACACATATCAATAATCCATGCATACAAAATGAATTGGTCCAATGTATTTTTAGCAACATCTAAAAAAGTTAATACACATTAAAATCCTTTGTTGTTATTTTTCTTTGTTATTACACTTCAAGGTTACAAAGATCTTCCAGAAGAAGAAAACCTCCGTAACGTACAGTTTCAGACAGTCCTTCCCTCTGGTGGAGATGCAGGTTCACATGTTCCAGAACTCCTGTAAGATTTCAAGTTGGTTAATTTTAGTTTTTCTTTGTTTGAAGTAATGTTTAAAAAAAACTTTCTTATGCTCACCAAGACGACATTTATTTGCTCAAAAATACAGTAAAAAATACAGTAAAATAGTAATATTGTTAAATATTATTACAGTTTAAAATCACTGTTTTCTCTGATAATATATTTTAAACTGTAATTTATTCCCGTGATGCAAGCTGAATTTTCAGCATCATTACTCCGTCTTCAGGGTCAAATGATCCTTCAGAAATAATTCTAATATGCTGATTTTGCGCTCAAGAAACATTTCTTACTATTACCACAGTTAAAAACAGTTGTGATTCTTTGATGAATAAAAAATTTGAACATTGACACTTTTAATCAATGTAATGCATCCTATTAAGACTTTTGAACAGTAGTGCATTTTAAAAAGTATATTCAGACTACCCAGGTTTGTTACAATTTTCTCAAAAAACTTCAGTGTTAATGGTCATGGAAAACCTAGAAATATGGAATTTTAATATTTTTATTTATAGACTTGAAAAAGTTATGAACATTTCTATAGTGAATATAAAATGTATTAGTTTTATGCCGCTCTAAAACATCATTTAAACCTATTAATATAGTACCAAAAAATAGTCATTAATATCAAATATATTAATAACAAATTGGAATGCGACATTGCTATTTAGGAACCCTGAATACAACATAATGTGTTTCTCTCTCTCCCCTAGACTATCCTCATGGTGTCAGACTAACATCAGCTATCCCGGGAGGTGAGCGTAAAGTTTTGATTGTATTCATGGCCCCTAGTCAACAGGACCGCACACGCTTTGTCAGTGATCTGAGGGAGAGCATTGCTGAGGTCCAGGACATGGAGAAATACAGAGTGGAGTGTGAGTACAGGACCCACTACTGCTCTCATAAATCAACTACACTTTATTTTGGCGCCCTCTACTTGTGGTTTACTACAACATTAACATTATAGATTAACAGTGACCCTATCTAGTCAACCCCATGACTCATAGAAAACACACAGTAAACAAGATAAAAATGGCACATCGTAAAATGGCTTTTAGGATGTGTACAGACAAATTGCTTGATGCTGGAAATGTTTTGCCTGTTTAGGACTAGGTCTGATATTTGTTTTTTTGTCCACCTGCAGCTGAGTTGGAGAAGCAGAAGGGAGTAATGCGGCCCAGCCTGCTCACCAACAGCATTATGGCTGGAGGAGTGGGTGGGGTCAAGAATGAAGTGGTGAATGGCACTATGGGAAGGCCTAGTCTGGATGACAACTATTCACCAGGAGAGGGCCTCAAACGTACTGCTCTCAGCTCCTCACTGAGGGACCTGTCTGAATCAGGTGAGACACTTTTCTGTGATTGGCAACCACTTTAATTATGATAATTTAACACCATTCTACATTGGGGGCAAATATAAAATTTAAAAAAAGAAATGGTATAATTGGCAAAATGTAAATTTTGGGGTTAGATTTTGAGGTTAAAAACAATCTCAACGTTTGCGGACACCAACAAGAAAGTACGATTTCTATTAACACTGACTGCCAATACACTCACCCACACACATACACACACAAAGCAGTTGTGACTGACATCTGCTGACTGGGTAACAGGGAAACGTGGCCGCAGAAACAGCGTTGGTTCCCTTGACAGTACAATGGAAGTAAGTCTGAGTGAAGCAGAGGTCTGTATCTTTAGTTTTAGTCCCCAAACCCGAACCACCCGCATGTCTGCCTGGAATTCCCCACACAAAGCACGGCGCCATCTTGCATGTGTCCTAACCATAGACACAGAGCCATGTGTATGCATCGTGTGTGACCATGTGTGGTCTGTGGAATGTTAATGTACACGTGACCGAGGCGATGAATCAATAACATCAGTCATTGAGACTGCATGTAAAGATCTGAAGTCATTCGGGACGTTGTTGAATATCTTGTAGATTTTACTCCGAGACATCAGGACTGGAAGACATCCCATTGACCCAGAATTAAAGCATGACATTGATATATGTCAAAATATGTCTGTCTTTATTCTCTTATGGTTTTGTTGTGCATTTTATTGTTTTGGAGGTGGTTTGTGCATTTTTGTTTGGTATGTGCAGTGCTATGCATGGACTAGTAACTGTGTGATATCAGTTCTGTTGATTTTTATATTGAGGCCTACTTTATATTAGGTGTCCCTCATAAATCTAAGCCAGTATGAATTCAAAATAGACCTTTTTAATGCACAGACATGGTTTTATTTTACATGCTTCATCGGTGCACTATAGGGCAATCATAAAATGATGATTTACACACAAGAAACAGCATTGACCAAAGATAGCCTCAATAATAGTGGGACCCAGCAGTTAATGACAGCAGATCGGGTGCCACTTCCAGGTTCAGCAGAAAATCAATAATGGGGTAATAGATACTGAAAAAAAGCATTTAGAAGTAAAATAAGCATATTTTCCATTTTTATTTTAAAATCATTATTTACACAATTGGTGCATTCAATATTGCAGTTCTATTTGCTTATTTATATGTATTTTTAACAGATTGTTTTTGATTATCAAATTGTGAATTATTTAATCTTTAATAATTTATCCATTTTATAATTGGATTATTGATTTCTTAATTGCTTTATGATTTTACAAATGATTGATGTAGTATTCGAGGCCCCACATGAAACCATTTTGCATTTCAGTTTTCTAAAGTCTTTCCAGTAAGCAAGTGACCTCCTCTTTTTTAATCTTATTTGAATATTCAGTTTTACTTGTTTGATTACAGAAGTAGAACGGATTACAATGCTGTTTCATTTTGACTTTAATGGCAACTACACAGATGAGTAATTTCCTGTTAGCACATTACACAAAATAGAAATTAAATCCCACTTGAACTTTCAAATCTATATAAAAATTGGCATTATTGGCATTCGGGACATGTAATAGATAGTTGGGTACATGTGTTTGTGTTATTATGTTCTGATTTATGATGCTGACAGAATGTCGTTTCATTACCCTAATCAACTCACCCCTGTTTTTCCTCCCCACCCACTGAAACAACCATTCTCTCTGTATCCTTTTACAATGTTTTTCTTCTCTTTCTCATTTATTGCCTACATTTCCTTCCTGCTCCTCTTTGCACACCCTCACTTTTTTCCCGAACCCTCGCTTTTGGCTCTGTCGTCCTGCTGTCTTTCCTCCTTTCCCCAAACTCTCTTTGTCTTAGGGTTCCATCATTAGCAGTCCGCGGCCTCACCAGCATTACCCAGTAGCCACCGTGCTCCCGGGATGCTATGGAACAGAAGACTTCCGGCCTCAACGCCCCATCCTGAGCCCCGGAGTGGGGGTGGGGGGTGGGCCGGGGCAGCAACACACACCTGTGGTGACTGGCGCTGGGCCAGCCTCCAGCAACATCGAGAGAGGAACGACTGGAATGGGGACTGGGAGCAACAGCAACAACACTGGATCCTTCCTGGGCTCCCTGTTTGGGGGCAAGCGATCCAAAGCGCCGGGTCCTATTATCCCCCCGGGGCCACCCTACCCTGCCCCTGTGGCCCCACCGACTACAGGAGGGCCGCCGCCTCTGTCCCCGTCCTCGCTGTGCCCGGGAGATGCGGGGGGGCCCTCCAAGATCCAGGCCCTGCACGCCCAGTACTGCCACACTACCAGCAACAGTGTCAGTGGGCAGCCTCCGCCCCCGTACTACCACCACCATCGCTTCCATATGCAGACCGTACCCTCGTCTGGGCAGCAGGGCCTGCATACTCTTCAGCGGGTCACCTTGCCTCGACGGCCGCACCCCAACCCCTCCGTGCACTCCCCATACCAGCCGATCTCCCAGCATACTTTGCAGGGTTGCTACGGGACAATGGGCAACATGGGTTCCGGCCTCAATCCCCCCATGTTTCCTCACTCCCCACTCTCCCCTCATCCGCAGTTTGCGCTCTTCCAAACGCAGCCCACACACTCCGCCAGAGGGGGCGCCATCAGCAGACGCCTCTCACACTGTCGCACCGCAGCCAGCCACCCACACGCACAACTCTCCCGCCCACATGCACACAGCCGCACCCGGTCCAACACCGCGCACCAAACCCACTCGTCTTCGCCCGCCCGCCTCGCCGCCCTTCCTGTCACACTCAGCGCCTCCAGTCTCTGCGGTCCGGCACGGCAAAAGCGCAGCGGTTACGCCCAGTATATGCCCAGTATCCTCCATTGGCCTCCATCCCCACTCCCCCCCCTCCACTCCCCTTTACCCCCTTCCTCCCCTTACCCCTCTATGCCTCTTCCTCACCTCTCCCCACCAGCACCAAGGCCCCCCTTCACAGGCCGTGGGGCCGCAAGGGCCCTCGCCGGCTCAGACTGGAGCCGTACCTGGGGGGACGGGCACGGTCGAACGCGCCAAATCCAAATCTACCAACCGGATCAGCACGGTAGTGTGAGCCAGGGGAAGTCGCGAGGCTGGGGGTCGCTGAAGGGTCCTTTGGTGGTTGGAGGGGGGACCGCCGCGAGGCTGGAGGAGGCGGGTGGCGGCAGAGCCAAAGGCGATAACAACGCCAGTGGGAAAAAGAAACGCAGCCTGCTAAGACTCTGCTACTTTCACCTGCGCTTCCCTCAAGTGTAAACAAAGGAACTTACCGAGGAAAACAGCACACATGCGTCATACCAATAGTTGGAGGCTCTCAGGTAGATCAGTGCTGTGGGATATATACTCGACAACAATAACGAAAAACATTTAGGACACTTTGCTTTCAAATCTGTTGTTGTAGATGTAATTGATTTGGCGGTCAAGCCAAACCCCTTCTTAGCTACTTCTCCTTAAATCCCATATTCAGACAAGAAATAACCGATTACAGACATGTGGACATGCACACATAGACTTGAACATAAAACTGTCCACAGGCTTGCTTCAATTGCGTATAGCCATAAAGTTAGGGTAAAATGGTTGTTGGAGAAACTGTTTGCTTCACCTGGGAACCTGTTTAGGACATGTGAAGACCAGAGACCATACAAATAATGCTGTGCTGGATATGAAGATCAAAGCACAGTACAATGATTTCATACATTCCACTAATCATTAGTCAATAGCATTTGCAAGATGCAATAATCTTTTCACTAAATTGATGTCCAGCTTTTACTTGCTAAATAATTTTAAATGCTCTATTGCTCTTTTTGTACACATCTATAACAGCGATATATTTGAGTGTTAATAGAGATATACCTACAAAGCAAATACCTTACACCCGGTATGATTGTTTGAAGTATGTCAGTATTGGCCTGACCTCTTCCACTCCTAAGTCTAGTCAGCTGTAAAAAGCCTTGTACTTTATGTGGATGTGCTGTTTGTTATCATCCTAGAAACACTGTCCATCAGAATTATTAACCTATGTATATAAAATTATATGAAATTTTAACACTAAATTAAATATCAGTAATGTTATATGACTCTTTATCTATTAACTTGTTCAGACCTACAGTTGCACCAGTACCATGTTTAAGTTCATATTGATCCATAATTATGCTAATTTTGGTGAAAAATTCTTTATTGATGTCAATTTTATGTTAAATTCAAAGCATTGTGCCTAAAATCTAAACATTTTCTCATGGCAGCATTATTTTTAGTCTACATTGTTACTTTTTATTTAACCACTGGGTGATGACCATTATCATCCATGTCTAAATTCTTAGCATATTTCTAGTAAAGTTCCAGTAAAGTTGTCAAGGCCCAGAATGTGAAAACAAAAGGCACTTTATAAACGAATGTGTTTTCTGAACTATATTAAATTAATATATCTCTATTAAACAAAACCATTTTCCAGCTGAAGTATTTTTACCTATGAGGGCTAGTGGCACAGTATGAAGGAAACATTCCACGAAAGATTGTTGCCTCTCTATTTGTCATCAATCTTCACATCTAAAATGCCTGTATTATGCAGTTTCCATTGGGTCCTTGCATTAATACTGTAAATCATACTTTACAAGGTGTTTTGATTATATTTTACGCTGTTATGAACATATATGAATGTTTGCTATGAATTTCAATTTTAATGAATATAACTATTCTTCTTTTATGTTTTAAAAACTAAAGATGTTATGAATTTAACAAAATACCAGAGATATTTGTAAATAGGAAAAGTTTTCTCATGCTTTGACATTCAACAGTGAAGTGTCAAGGATGTGTTTTATTGTTATCAATGATTTTTATGGACAAACACACTTGTCTTTTCAAGTGTCCTTGAATGTTGGAGACTTTGTTATGGGTATTATTTCTTTTCTTTTTTTTTAACAGAAGTTGTGAACCAGTCATGATGTTTTTGATTCAGCTTTGTGTGCATATGATTTTTGGTTTGGGCTACCAGACGGCCTGTTTTGACCTGATAAAAACATAACGCCATACTTCCTCTTTTATTTCCTCTGTATGAATAATTGAGGAGAGGAGGAACAAATATAATTGAATTATCACATTAATACAAGGGGAAATATGAGAATATGATCAATCAAGGGAATTTAGCCTTAAGTAAGGCCTTAGTGTAAGTGCTTTGTTTGTGTGGATGCATAATGTGATCTCAAGTGCAGTTATATATTTCTGGACTGGGCTTAATGCAGATGCTCAGTATTATTTGTCTTGATGTGATGCTCAGTTATTGTGTGTAAGATATTTATGCCCTTTTGCTACCCTTTCAAAATGCAATCTCTTTATATTTGCTCCTGAATATGCTAATTACATCAGCACTCCACAGTACTAAATAGCACAGTATAAGTGGAAATGGGGCTCCAGTTACATATGGTTACATACATAGCAAGATACCAATGTGAGATGAGAGAGAATATAAAGATTAGAAATCCATAACTTATTAATTGCATTTACTTTATTTGATTAATGATACCCATAATCTTTTCATTAACTGTCCATCTTCCCGCTGTGAATTTTATTGCATGAGTATGTCTGTATTTACTGAGCTCTGTAACAAACTGTATAGACAGTCACAGTATGATTTAATACTGACAGTGGAATAGGAAGTGGCAAAGGTGTGTGTGTGTGTGTGTGTGTGTGTGTGTGTGTGTGTGTGTTGTGTGAATGTGTATGGGGAGGTGACATTTAGTGTAGATGATTATTGCATATTTATTTTGATCCAAGACAATTAATTTTATCTGTAAACTTGTACAAGTGTGTATGTCAAAGCAGATTGAAGTGTAATTTTGAAAAAAGGTATATGAAGTCATCTTATTTGTGTACAGATAATATATTAAATTAAGCAAATTCGGAGAGATGTGAATATATATTGCCTAATATTATGAATAAAAATATATAAAGTGTCCTGACACAACTCATTGTTCTGTGTATCTCATATATAAACATAATAACTGACCCCAAAATGAAAATGAATTTAATCTTATTAAAATGATTTTACCCTTATGTTGTTCCATACCTGTATATGACTTTCTTCTTTGTAACTCAAAGACACTAGTGACTGACAGCCTCAATCACTATTCACTTTCATTGTATCTTTTTTCATGAAATGTTGTTTAAATTAGATGTTACTGTAGATACAGTATATATTTATCTACAGACACACATACACACACACACACACTTGCGTGGTTTACGGGGACTCTCCATAGGCATAATGGTTTTTATACTGTACAAACTGTATTTTCTATTGCCCTACACCAGGGGTGCCCAAACTCTGTCCTGGAGGGCCGGTGTCCTGCAGAGTTTAGCTCCAACTGGCCTCAACACACCTGACTGGAAGTTTATATGCCTAGTAAGAGCTTGATTAGCTGGTTCAGGGTGTGTTTAATTAGGGTTGGAGCTAAACTCTTTAGGACACCGGCCCTCCAGGACCGAGTTTGGACACCCCTGCCCTACACCAACCCTACACCTAAACCTACCCCTTACAGAAAACTACTGGCAATTTTTGGATTTCATAAAACCCCGGTTTGTATGTTTTGTAAGCTTTTTGTTTTACAGGGCCCCAGGAAGTGTCTCAAAAACAGTACGTGTAGTACCATGTTCAGTCTGATACACATTGTGTCCTCATAACATAATAACCAGTACACACACAAAGTTTATATATATATATATATAGTATATATACTATAATATATATATATATATATCGTCCTTGGGATTATAAGGTTCTTATGCTTTCCGAGTAGTTTTGAGATATTTGTGCATTCTATTCGACTGTGTAGATAGAATCTTTTAGTTTTTTAACCTTTTCAGTGGCGAGTTTAAAATATTCTAGCGGTCCCCCCACAGTGAGTTTTTTTTTTGCTTGTCACATGACACACCGCGGCCACAATAACACTATAACAGACGGATCGCTTTTATTTAGTTTTTCCTTTTTAATTTAAAATATTCACAAACTTGCATACCATGTCATGAACAATCTGATATTCCGATTCACAAAGTGTGTGAATGAGTGTGTTTTGTCGTTTAAAACCCTTTCTAAATTATCTTGATCGTGATCTGTAATGTGAGATGGGCGCCGCCATGTTTGCTCGCGCTGCAGTTCAGAGTCCTGTCAGTCGGATTTGCAGCACGTGAATTCATCAATTTCTCCCGAAATACAAGTAATAAGTGGCCGGTGAAGAATAGAGTGAACTTTATAGTTATTTACACTATGTGTATCTGATATGAATAAAACACATCGGCAAATTAAATTTGAATGGATTGTTATTGCTGCTTACATAGACATCTGTGTGTATTTTACAAACTATACATTTATTTTTTTTACTAGTACTTATGTGTATTTAAATATCTGAAACCTAAAATATGCATTATGTGGTTAAGAACACTGCATAGTTGTGATAAAATGACAAGCGCAGTGCAGGTCTCTCTCTGGCTCAGCGTCAGCTAAAGTGCGAAAGCACAGTTTGAATTCGGCCGTTATGTGACGTCACCGAACGGTCTAAATCCCGTATGTGGGACCGTCCCGCTCAACGGGTTAAATAGAAAAGTCCCAAAATGTACACAACATTAAAAAATCTATCACATAATGTAAATAAGATGTCACAGAATAAGAATATGTGAATAAATCAATTTTGACAAAAATGTCAGATAGAACCTTATAATATATATATATATATTAGAATATATATTAGTATATATATATATATATATCTTAAAATCAAACATTTAAAAGAACATTTAATCTGCAAAACCTTATATTATTCATATGACAATAATTTTAAATAAATTTGGATATATTTTATATATGGGAATTACAATGTATGGTGTTACAATGTACAATGTAATGCTTGTTTAAAAACGAATATAAATTAACACTGCCTAACGTGAGAGAAAAAAGGAGGGAAAGTCAGATTGAATTTGATCTAATCCAGACTAATAATAATTGATTTCAGCCTGGAAAAAAATGATTTAAATGATGCATTATATATCAAAACACAAAAAAAGAACTGTTTAGACTATATATATATATATTTAAAAAAAAAAAAAAAAAAAAAAAATATGCACATTATGGTGAGACCAATTATACAGGAAAAGCAGCAGATTAAAATGAAATATAAAACTTTTTGAATATAAAATATGCATTTTATATGAATCATTTAAAAAGGAAGCATTCACAGTCTTTGTTAAAATGTACTTTGACAAAAAAAAATAGTTTGTGTAATAGCATGTAGGCCTATTTCCAGAATTAATTAGCTATAGCTAATCTGATCCAATTGATTATGTGCTGAATTATCAAGAAAGTTCAACACAACCCAACCCTCAAAACTGAACTGAACTGAGTAAATGATGTCAGAAATGACCAGTGTTGGGGACAGTTATTTTAAAAGTAATGCATTACAATATTGTGTTACTCCCTAAAAAGTAACTAATAGTGTTATTTATTTACTTTTTATGGAAAGTAATGAGTTACATTACTTTTGCGTTACTTTTTAATCTGGGCAGGGCTTGCTTGTTTGTTTTTAAATAAAAAAGTTCTATTTTTTGCAAATATAAAAGCCTTTTCAATGAAATGAATGAGCCTCAGGCTGAAGCGAAAGTACATTTATGTCCGTACAGTAGAATGCAGAAGAAGATTTCAACACACGTCAGCAATAATAAAAGACACACAAATGTTCGTCTAGACTCGAGTAATTTTTGCTTATTAATATGGTTGAACTGGATCATCGAAGGTCAGAAGCAAAGACAGTGGTTAATAGAATGGGATTAAATACATAAAAGATATTGGTTGTTTAAAATTTCTGATCGCAGGTTTGTGTCATACTTATGAGTTGCATTATTTTTATTCATTTTGAGGAATACTGAATCTGTGTTTTTTGTGTGTGAGTGAGATGAATTAACGCATATTCATATTTATTTTAGAACTACAGTAACGTCTTCTGATGTCTCTCAACATGGGGACAGCAGAGCTGTCAATCAATACATTGGAAAAAAAAAGTAACTGATCGTTCCTTATTTGAAAAAGTAAATCAGATATTTTCTTGTAAATTAAAAATTAATGCGTTACTTTACTAGTTACTTGGAAAAAAGTAATCCGATTACATAACTCCCCAACACTGGAAATGACTATACCAGAGTTCCTCAACAGGGGAAACTAACCGCGGGCCGGATAGAAAAATGTTTTATTCTAATTTCAAATAATGTGGCATGAAAATTCAAACGCAGCATCAGAAAGCTACATTAACTTACATCGTGTCTACACCGGACTCGAGCGGCGCAATAAAATACAATAAATATTTATAATCAGTGATGCTGTCTTGGATGCGGCGCGATACGTCAAATCCCCGACAGTAAACTGCTGACTCGTTCTATTTATAAAGTACTGACACAAAGTTCAAATGATTTACAATGCTTTGTAGGGTCCAGTGTACACGATGTGACAGCAAAAACATGGCGAGTGTGAAGTAAAGAGAAGTGGACACGGAAAATAAATGATTCAAATGTAAATGGACTGAACAGTTTTGAGTGAGCGAGTGAGTGAGTGACTGATATCTTTGTTATGGAATACACATGTTGGTTCGCAGTGAGTTCACAGTTTTAACGTACAAGTTTGCTTTAATTTATTTTCAACATCTGAGGTAAAATATCTATTGTTGCTTTCACTATGGCTAAAGATAACGCAAAATAATATTCAAACTCACATTAGACAGTTTTAACACTGAATAAAGCACATAATCATTACCTGAGATCACTGTCATATTTTGTATGTTGTTCCTGCTGCGTCGCAGAAAATAAAGACCGTTCCTAAAATAGAATCCCATGAAGCTTATTGTCACGTGTTGCTGTCACGGGTGGTTAGGACAAAAACTACATGGAAAAGATACTTTTTATCGTGTCGTGTCTGGTTGGGACATACGGTGTTACAGCTTGATCCCCCCCAAAAAAATCTAAGTATAAAAATATTAATGCTGACAGATCTAATAATTGAATCTGCAATTAGGGAAAGTGGAGAGAAGAGATACAGTCCCTGGAGAATGAGCAGAACAGTTGATGGCATGCAGATTTTTTGTTTGTTCATTTGTTTAATATTCAACAGGCAAAGTTCTTCTGTTTCTAAATGCAAAAATGTTCATAACTGTTTGAAAATAAAACAGACTACTGGGGGAAAAAAATCTGAATATTCATCTTGTGACCATCTTGTGATTATTTTAACAAAAGCAACAATATGTATATAGGTCAGTGGCCCTTGGCTTGTTATTGTTGGCAGAATTCGGCCCTCAGTGAAAACTAATTGAGGAACCCTGGACTATACCTTCAAATTATGATTTTTTTTATATTTTGCCACTTGTCGCTACCCATTTATTTATTTATTTTACCCATTTTGTTTTTCGCATACATCGCTTGACCTCTTCTGCGCAAATTTTACTCATTGGAACTACTTCGCCAAGAAAGAGGTGAAATATCACTCCGCGTCACGTCCGCTCGCCCACCTGCATCACTTGCACAACATACAACTACTCACAATTTGACATATAGTATATAACACGATATATAGTCCACTTTTAACACACGCGTGAAATCAATACCCATTTTCTGTTATATCCAGTACGATAATTTACCTCATTCTGTGTTAAGACGGACGAGTCCAGGAACTAGTTTACATGTAACGAGAAGCGTGGAGGGATGAGACCGCGCTCGCATCCAGTCAAGTGCGTGTTTTCCCAACTGAGATCAATGGATCTTGAGAGAGTTGTGCTTAGGTCGTGATGAAACCAAGATGGCGTGTAGTTCAGACAGGAGGAACGGTGGCTAGCTGAGGGAAGAAAACACTGGGAACGACGCGTATTTTGTACACGTGCGCGAAACGGTTATTATTAAGAAAAAGTCAACTTACACGGGACTTTCGGGAGTCCGTTGGAAAGAAGACCTCCGCGATCATCATCCCTCTAACCGACCGAGAGTGTGTGAATGTGTGTGTGCTGGGATGGGCTGATCGAGGAGGCCGCAGAGCCACTGCCACCCAGAGACTGACCCTCCACCGAACAATAGACCCTGTGATCATCAAACAAGAGCCAGAAAGACACGGATAATTAAACACACCGGCGCACAAATCATTCCGGGGCGACTCCGAAGAGTAAGAAGAACTCTGACCGAGTGCACAAATGTAAGACTGGTGCTCAGACTCACAGCACTGATGGCTAAATGTATGTTGATTTAGCGCAAGTGTTTCTGTTTGACCTGGAATATCCGATCAGATGATCCCTTTAAATGCCACACATCTTATACCCGCGACCCGAGACAACCACACTATCTTCTCCCCTTGTGTGTTTCCACAACTCAGCCATTCTTTGGAATCGAGTCCTAATGTTTGGCCCTCTCACTGGATTTATAATCTGTTCACGTCTTCATACTGTCGGATATTTTGAGATTCGTTAAATACTTTTGACATCAAATCAATCGTTTGTTGGATTTGGCGTGAGTCTGCTGACAAACGGATGGTGAGGCTTTATTGTTTTGGTCATTAGCCGGACAGCTAACCAGCTACTTCTATAAAACCGCTTTCTTAGCAATTCCCCAGGGCACATCATTTCCCAGTAAGTCTTAAAAGTGTCAGTTCATCACATTTTAATGGTTTATTCACTATTATCTGTGAATTTGAAAGCTGTTGTCGAAGCTCACGCGAGTTAGCGGTTAGCAGGCTAAAGCTACAGGAAATTTGGGATTATGGCTGTGTCTCAAACCGTGGTGAGATATGAACATTAGAAAGCGGGGTTGACCGCCACGTGCGCCCCTTTGAATGTGTTTTTGTCTAGTTCTAATGCCATTTGTTTAGTTGGCAGCTTACTAGCATTTGAGAGACAGCCGCTGTCAGCTATTTTTATTTATAACTCGTCTGTCACGACGTTGTCAGAAGTGCATCTAATTGAATAGCCAAACTTCATATAGTAAAAACAACATTTGAACGAGACGGGTGTTGTTTTGATTATGTATGTGTATATTTTTTATTTATAATGATTAATCCGTTAAAGCAAGAAGTGAATGGCATCGTTACTAGCTTGGGAAATTAAGTGTAAACCGTTTTTCGTCACGTGATCAGTTTTTGTTGTTTTCACAACATGGAAGCTACTAGCATATAAACCCTTACAGTAGGTTTAGTTGTAATTAACGAATGGACTGTCATATTAGGCATTCTGCTGTTTAATAAGGTGCACATTTGATTAAACCAATGGCTGTGGATACATGCAAAAGCTATTTATGTTTTCCAGACGAGGCCTAAATGAACCATGTTTCGCTCCCTCCCCCATTTTGTCTGGTTTGAGACTGGGAGGTAGACAAAGTCAAAAGCAGGGGATTTCTGAAGTTAGAGAGGGTATGATGTTTTGTTAGAAGAGTAATCAGGTGCATTTCCAGACTTGCTTCTAGAGAGCAAGTTTCTGTTCTCCAATTCCTCCTGTCAAAGTGCCTGAGGAAGGTCTTTTTCTTTGTGCTCTAAACTTCCTGATTCGTTAAATCTCATGCATCATCAAGGCCCTTCCGTTAGATCTGTGCACTTTACAATCTGAACACAGGCTTTTTGGCTGGTCCTGTATATTGGATCTTCAAGCGCTGGTCTTCCATTAGGGTGAACTCGTGTACCTTTTTAAATATCCTAGGGATTAACAAGATATCCATATTTGCCCCTAGTGTCGTTGAATTTATGTTAACTGTTTTAAAAACATGAACTACAAAAGAATTCGGACCTCTACTCAGCCGCCCAATGATTCTCTTCTCATCTTCTTCAGTAAAACACAACGGAACATTGTGCCATGGTTTGTACAACCCGCTCTTTTCATAAAGAGTCACGTCTATTAAGAATATTTTATGATTGATTGAACATATTACTGCTTGTGTTGTCATGAAGAAGGCTAATCTGTATATGGCATGGGGGGGGGGTTGTGCGTGGTGGGGTGTTGGCGTTTAGGAGTTATATTGTTTGATTTAAGTGAACTTGAATTGCTTGCTTTCAGAGCGATGGATGGAGGGGAGGAGTTTGTTCCGCCGCCGGAATGTCCAGTGTTTGAACCGTCATTGGAGGAGTTTGCTGATCCTCTGGGATATATCGCCAAAATCCGTCCAATAGCAGAAAAGTCTGGAATATGCAAGATTCGCCCACCACCCGTAATCAACTTTTGCATTTTTCTGTGCTGTCATTCTAAACCTGTGACTTTATATCTTCTGTAGAACATAAAAGATGATGTTCTGAAAAGCATCTCAGTGTTTTTTGCCCATAGAATCCAAGTCAGTGCTCAACAAAACTGTTTGGTTGGCAACATTCTTCAAAATGTATTCTTTTTTTGTTCTACAGAATTTTCCTTTCTGAGTAAAATATATCCCTTAAGGTTAGCCCATTATAAACAATATTTACATTTTGCTGTTTAAACAGCCTTTTTCTTTCCATTACAGGACTGGCAGCCACCATTTGTTGTGGAGGTGGACAATTTCCGGTTCACACCACGTATTCAGAGGCTCAATGAGCTTGAGGTCAGAGCTGCATCCTGTTGAACTCGTCACCTGTGTGTCTTACTCCATGAAGTGTGACCCACATATTCTTGTGTTGACTAAGCACTAACACGTCTGTTTGTTTTTTTCTCAGGCTGAGACACGAGTGAAGCTAAATTATCTGGACAGAATTGCCAAGTTCTGGGAGATCCAGGGATCCTCTCTGAAGATCCCCAATATAGAACGACGTATTCTCGATCTGTTCAGCTTGGCCAAGGTGAATACTGCAGCCATTTATGTTATTGACTGAGTTGTTTGATGTCATTTCCCTGATTAGGAAAAAAAGATTAGAGATGGTTAACAGAACTTTTATAGACTTTAAAGTAAACTCATCCTTAGAACGTCATAAATCTATAGAATAGTGTAAACTGTAAAGAGTTAGTAATTAACTTGTTTTATGTCCTGTGTGGTAGATTGTGACAGAGGAAGGGGGTTTCGAGGCGGTGTGTAAGGAGAGACGCTGGGCACGCGTGGCACAGAAACTGGGATATCCTCCTGGCAAAAACATTGGCTCTCTCCTGAGGTCGCACTATGAGAGGATCGTCTATCCATTTGAGTTGTTCCAGTCTGGAGCCAGTTTACCGGTACAGTGTTTGACCATTTATCATTATTGTTTGAAAACATTCACTTGTTCTGCATTAAGAAAGAGTAGCAGTATAATTTTTCATTGAATGTGCTGACACGCGCACAAATATTCTAGTATTTCAGATTCCTATAATCAGAATTTGGTCATATTGTGAATATGTGAACATCAGGTCTATACAGGAACCTGAATCACATTCCCATATTAATCTGTATTTTGGGTAAACAGCAACTACTATAACTGTACATTCATTTACGTCAGCACATACCCAAACCAAGCTAATTCTGCGTGATATTAGATACAGGCAGTTTTAAAAATTACAGAAGAGAATCACAAGAAAGGAATGTGCATGTCTTAGTTTACTCGAATGCGCTTATTATTTGTGCATGGTAATATTCTGTGGTGCAAGTAAATGTCTTTTACAAATATGAAGCTGATATGTGTGCGTTCTGCATATCTAGCCATGTAAACCCAGGCCATATGACAGTGATGAGGTAGACCGGGAATACAAACCCCACTCCATTCCTCTCCGCCAATCAGTCCCGCCATCTAAGATGAGCAGCTATGGACGACGAGCCAATCGCCTTAAGCCTGAGGTGAGTGATATTTCTGGATCAATATATGTGTCAGGCTTTTTTTTGTTATGCTTATATTTCATTGAGGCATAATTTGCTCATTTTGTCATACTGTATGTGATCAGCATTTTTTTTCTACATTTAAAAACAATAATTGTAACAAAATAAAAAAGCCAGTGCAGTGATTTTAAAAACAGTATAAATTCATTTATAACATTTACAGATAAATGCAATTTTTTATCAGTTATTTCAAAGTCATTGTTTACATTTTACAGTGTGCTCTATTAACAAAGATACTACTAAATTGTGCCAAAATCAACTAGTCTAATCTTTACTTTTATTAACCTTCATGATGACTACTGATGACTTTAACCTTTTCCATAAATGTATGTATAACTGACCAGGGCTTAATGGATCCATCCAAATATGTGCTTTGTCTGTTTTTCTGAGATGTATGAACGCTTTTGGATCAGCACTGACCATGCTTTCAAGGCGCTTCCCAGCATGCTTTGCTCCCTGTGCTGTTAAATAAAGGATTGTATCCATCTTGCCCTCATCCCTCTGCCTTTCTGTCACTTTCTGCCTTTCATTTGTTGTCATTACACTTTTTCTCTTTAAAACCATTGGCCATCGCCTAAAATTTTCATTACATCATAATGCTATTCTCATCCCATTCATTTCAAAGATGCAGCGTTTCCCCAGCATTTATTTTTTGGGTGTTTGGCTTTTTAATTTGCCTGCCCATTACATTAGCTTGGTCAATGGATTCATAGCATTAGTGATAATAAACTAGTATCTGATAATCAAAGAAATCTTTATAGTTTTAAAAGTTAGGGAACCTTCAGTGGTTTCCTTACCACTGAATTACTACAATTATAAGGATATTTAAAGCAATAACATTTAGCCATTTATAACTGCAGTAAGTGAGGTTACCACCATGTTAACTCTCCCCTTCTCTCTCTCGCTCTCTTAATATTTTGTTCAAACAGTTATTCTGTTGATTTTCATCCTAAGAAAACTAAAATACGTACATTACCAGAAAAAAGTTTGGACTCACTCAGCTGATCTTTTGGTATAAAAGCATGTGCTTGAATGCTGGAAGCAATTTTGTGGGCAAATATAAATGTCTTTAACATAATATGTAACTACATTAATTACAATTATTTCTTTTTGTATCATAAGTTGCAAGTTGGACCCAGATAGTTTATGAAAAGTAGCCAAAAAGTGTCATACATGGGTACTCCTTTAAAATTTTAAATCATACCAGGATGCACTTGATGTTGGTTAAGAGAATGTCTATAGAGTGTACAGACAAAGAAACTCAAATGCAATATAGTTTGTATTTCTTTACTATACTTTTTTATTAAGGAATTCCCATACACATTTTTAATAATAAGTGTGTTCAAACTTTTGACTGGTATCCTATTTAAAATATAAAATGTTATTTAAAATATATGGAGCAAGTAATGTTATCCATTGAACAATCATGTGCAGTTGCAACAAATAACTAAAACTGTTGCAACTGAACACTTTCACACTTGTATGTGATGTTTGTTTAAAAAAATTATATTATGTCTGAATCACTTATGCTGTTGACTTAAAATTGAATCATACTTCAGACATTAAAAAAACACTTTTTTTAATAGGTTACTGTCCCCCGATTGACTCTGTCCTGTCGCACATGGTTGTTGTTTTTTCCTTTTGTCTCTCTCTCTCTGGAATCCATTTTGTTTTGGTTGTTGTCTCCCCATGCAGGGTCCAGAGGATCCAACTCACCACCCTCTTACAACTGGCTCTCAACACATCCCCTCGGTACTGCCTCGCTCTCTCTCTCTCTCTCTCTCGGCTCACTGTTTCTTTACTTTCCTCCCTATCACATCACTCACTTCTTTCTTTCTTTCTTTCTTTGCCGACGTTCTTTCATGCTTTAAAAAAAAAAAAACCTTTATTTGACCTTATGCTGTCGTTCCCGCTTAACTGGGTGTCTAATTTCATGTAGAAGCTCTTGTTTTTCGTCTTTCAGCTCTTGCTTTTGCTTATTTCTTTATGCATCCACCCTGTCTTCCTCTGTGTCCTTCAGTCATCTAACACATTTCACTTCACTTGTCTTGCCACACTTTTAGCAATGCTGGCTTGCTTACATTTCCTCTTTGGTGGTGGACTGGTTACCCCACTCTGGGCTGCATATTACTACTAATCTATGATTGCTATAATATGTTGTCACTGCTGTTCTCTTAATGGCTGGTTCATATTATGTTCATCATGCTGCAAGTCAGAAATTAGCTGTTTTTGCTTAACGATGACAAAGCGAAACTTTGTTTTTCAGGAACGGAACAGATAAATACTGCGATTGACATGTCTGACAGACGTCAATCTGGACATAATGCTTAGATGTGTTCTTGCTTCTGCATATTTGAGGCATTTAGCAATTAGGACTGTGATATTTTCGATATTTATGATATAGACACCCATTTTTTTATTAAAAGGACCTGTATGGCTTTTTTAGTTGTTGATTTTTTATTTTCTTTTGGTATAAATATATGTAGGTGAATATTGCCAAAATGTATATATAGATTAAGACTGTTTTTACTTCTTGCATTGCACATTTTAAATATACTTGGCAGCAGATGCTATTTAATGTTTAACTGATTGAAGACTGTTATTTCGGAGTAAATATGTAAATGTATAGAGATATATTGAAAATAAATAAAGGCCTAGTTTTATTGCCCAGCCCTTTTAAGCAGTGGATCGTTTCATGAGAGACTTTGCCATTCATTATTAATTGTGTTTGAATTAATAATTGCTTTTTCCCTCTTGATAGCAGTCAAGTCTGGCACAAAACTAACTTCATGCATGTTTGCTCTTGCTTTAACAGTCTGCAGTGGCGTCTCAACCATTTTTGTTTTATATTGATCAATCTGGGGTTTTCAATCAGTTTTGTATTGTAGTTTGAGCAACAAAGATTTGAATGAACTATTTAAGAAAGTGTGGGAAAAAATGATTTCACCGACCTTTCTGATGCTTTACAGCTGTGAGAAATGTAGTGAAAAGTTAATATCCTGAACAGTCGGATCCCTCATGGAAAAAGCTGTGTTTAGTGTAGAAACAGAGAAAGGAAAACCCTCTCTCAAATATCGTCACCACTGTTCCTGTAGTTCACTTACAGTCTTTCACTTACGCCCATTAGCCGGAGCCTACAGAGGAAGATATAGAGAAGAACCCTGAGCTGAAAAAACTGCAGATTTACGGGGCTGGACCTAAAATGATGGGGCTCGGTCTTGTACCTCGAGACAAGACACGGAAGAAAGGTTTGTGTCTGCAGTTGGAATTTGATTTGATTTTGTTCTTTATATATGTGACAAATAAATGTTTCAAGTGTCACATTATGCATTTTCCCCAGATGAACTGCCGGAGACTGTAATAGTACGGGACAGCGCTGCCAGTGCATCTGTGAAGGATGAACCTGGAGAGACACCGGTTACAAAATCAGATCCAGACGTTCCTCCACCACCCCCAAATCTCATTGTCAAGGAGGACGATGATGACAAAAATCACACTGATGATCCTAATGATTCCAGTGATGAACCCTGCACCAAGATGACCATGAGACTCCGACGCAACCTCAATAACCCACAGTTTGTAAGTTTGAGAGAGACGTATGAACTTAAGAGTTGGATTGATGGCTCAATCGGACTGAAAAGCCTTAATGTAAACACCTCAATCAATGTGATTGAGATTGATGAAGTTTCGATTGATTGAAATGGGTGGTGTAGACCTGAAATAATAAATAGGGAAAAAATTAAGCATGTAAATGCTTGAATCTGACTATTTTCTCAATTGGATTCAAAAATACCTTGCACACATGCAAAATTTTACTAAGCTCAATAACTGAAATCTGTCAGGTGGACTCGTTTGTATGTCGGATGTGCGGACGTGGGGACGAGGATGAGAAGTTGCTGCTCTGTGATGGGTGCGATGATAATTATCACACGTTCTGCCTGATACCTCCACTCACAGACCCACCCAAGGGGAACTGGCGCTGTCCCAAATGTGTAGCAGAGGTGAGAGACCAGACCGAAATAACTTGTATTATTCTGTTGTGTTATGCTGGAGTCTAAGTTTTAAGTGTCTTAAGCTAGTTTTTTGCTGCTTAATGAATGTGTAATATATAAACAATCTAAGGCTATGTTCACACTTGGCGTCTTTTTTGAAGCTGCCAGCGTTTGTTTCACATTATAATCCTATGGCGTAAACCGTGTTTTCAAAAAAGTCCTGAACGCTTTTTTAAACGCCACTTTGGTTGTCGCTTTCTTTTTTCAGGCAGCTCAGAGCGTCTTCCTTTTTTTTTAAAGTTGATAAAAAAATTTCAACCTTTCTTGAAAAAACCCGTCTACGTCAGGCCTCCTTTTGACAGCTTGACCAATGACAAAGCAAGTCAGCGAGTGGTTTCCATACACAGAAAAAATGGATCAAAGTCGTAGATAGATCGTACTAGTTTCAGAGCACAAGGACTCTATCTAGTCTAAAATATGCCACAAACCGTGCATTATCCAACCGGAGCTCCTTGACTAATTGTGTATAGCACCCACAACCGTCCTTTGTTAACGACCCTTGTCTCTCTCCCTGAACTTCAACGCCAACGCAACGACGCCAACTTTTACTCTTCCTCTTTCTCGACATTTGTGCACCACACAGCACTGGGCTAAGGTTGAATGTTGTTATTGCAAGAAAAGACGCCCTCGGCTGATATTTGTAACCAAAACGCTGCCAGCTTTTTTGTTTTACTATAAAAGCGCTCTTGTCAACTTTTTCTTGCCAAAAAAGACGCCAAGTTTGAACACGCCCTAATACTTTCTAAGTGCTGACTTTTATTTCTTGGTGCAGCAATCAACTGTTAATGTGTTGTCTGTTTAGGAGTGTAAAAAGCCAGCAGAGGCGTTTGGATTTGAGCAGGCCACTCGAGAGTATACGTTACAGAGCTTCGGTGAAATGGCCGATACTTTTAAAGCAGACTACTTCAACATGCCTGTCCATGTGAGTGTTTTTCTTTTGGCCCCGCCTTGAGGGATGGGGGGGGGCAATCTCGCACCCCACCCGAAACATTGTCATTGTCATTTGACGTGTTTTTTTTTTTTTAGATGGTGCCCGACAGAGCTGGTGACAAGAAGGATTTTTTTGGAGGTTGGTCAGTAGTATTGAAGAAGACGTAACTGTAGAATATGGGGCAGATATTCACTCAAAGGAATTTGGTAGTGGTTTTCCTGTCAACAACGGCAAGAGACACTTGTCAGATGAGGAAGAGGTTCGTTTTTTTTTTTTCTCTTCACTTTGTTTTTCCATGTTTTGGACAAGAAAGCAAATTAACATCTCCGTCCTGTTCTTGTTGCAGCAATATGCCCGCAGCGGCTGGAATTTAAACGTTATGCCAGTGTTGGAGCAGTCAGTATTGTGCCACATTAATGCCGATATCTCTGGCATGAAGGTGCCATGGCTGTATGTGGGCATGGTGTTCTCCGCTTTCTGTTGGCACATAGAGGACCACTGGAGTTACTCCATCAACTATTTACACTGGTAATGCATAGAGACTTTGTTAATATGCTATGTAGCATCTTTCTGGAGCAGCTTGTCATATCATATTTTTTAATAGTAGAAATTGCCAGAAAAGCTTGTGACCAGTGACCACATGTGTTTTGTACTGTAAGCACAGTCTGATTAAAAAAAACTTGGTTTTGGTTTCTCTTTTTAGGGGTGAGCCCAAAACATGGTATGGTGTGCCATCATCTGCTGCAGAGAAGTTAGAGGAGGTGATGAAGAAACTCACACCTGAGCTCTTCGAGTTCCAGCCAGACCTGCTCCACCAGCTTGTCACCATCATGAACCCAAATATACTCATGTCTCATGGAGTGCCGGTTTGTAACACGCATACTCACTCATTATTATAATTAGCGTACTTAAGGTAATCAGGTTGCATCATTAATCCACTACTATTTTAAGAATGTGAAATGAGGCCTGAAAAACACCCTGTGAAATTCTATAAAAGCTTTTTTTGTTAGGTTAATTTGGCTTTTAGGGCTGCTTCCCGATGGCCTGGCAATATATAAATATATGATCTGTGACCTGAAAATAATATATTCTTACTATTAAAATTTTTCTAATGTTTGGTTATTTTATTGTTTCTCTAAATGTGAACAGACAAAAATGTTCTGTGTGAATAGTTTTGTTGGAGGCATTATTGTTTTGTCATGTGTGAAATGGGCTTTCAAAACACTGATCTCAGTTAGCCATAATTCTTGATTGACAGGTGGTTCGGACCAATCAGTGTGCTGGGGAGTTTGTCATCACTTTTCCACGAGCTTATCACAGCGGTTTCAATCAGGGATTAACTTTTGCCGAATCCGCTCAACGCTGCACTGCAGACGGGTAAATCAAACGTTCATGCATACATTACATTTTCATTTAGTCATTAGGCAGACGCTTTTATCCAAAGCGACTATCAAATTGGGGATACATAAAGCGATTGCTTCTTAAAAAGAGGCAAACGACACCCGAAGTGGTTGTATACCACTTCTTAGACATTGTTCAAAATAAAGTACAGCTAGACAGAGAAGGAATAAAAAGAAGAATATATTTTTTATTTTTTTATTTTTTTTAGGATATGAAGTCACGTAGTCTTCGAAGAATGAGTTTTCCAGCCTGTCGCTTGAAAATTGTCAGGATACATAAATGCACCTTCATTTAAATCTGTAGTATGTAAAGCAGTGTGTGACCAGATAAACCACATTTTGAGGAACTACCTTTTAAATGTCAGTCATCCTGTTGTGAGTTACTGAGGCTTTTGCTCTTTCTCTCTCTTCTAGCTGCCCACAGGGCGCTCTTGTATTGAGCATTACCGACGGCTGAGGCGCTACTGCGTGTTCTCTCATGAGGAACTCACCTGCAAGATGGCGGCCTGCCCAGAGAAGCTAGATCTGAACCTGGCAGCCGCCACGCACAGGGAGATGTTCATTATCGTACAGGAGGAGAGGAAACTACGCAAAGGCCTCCTGGAAAGGGTGAGTGGAGATGATGTTTGCAGAATGAGGGAAAAACATCTGTGATTGGGCAGCTGATAATATTTGATTGGCTACAAATGTGTATAATATCAGTTTATTACAATGTATGTGAGTTCTGCTACACAAGTCTACAAGTGATCATACTATCAGTGCCTTCCACCTAGTAAGTTCATGCTTCATAAAAGTTACAACTGCATTTCCTAACCTGTGAACTATTAGCAGCCTTCTCTTTTGTTTTTATCAGTTAAAACTAATAAATTAAAAACCCTGTCAGTTTTGTTTATAGAGTATTTAGTGTTTCATTTTATTGGGTGTTTCTCCCCAGTAAAATAGGTCAGGGTTTTTTTTTATTCTTATTTCTTTCTTCTCTTGCATATAAAAAGAACAAGGTACTGTTTATGAGGAAATGTTTACAACATTTTTGTCTGTGCTGTTTTTTTAATTAGATGAAATGGAAAAAAAGTGAATCTCCTCTGTCTCCATTTTATTCACCTTCTAATATGTTTTTGTTAAAATGTTAAAAACTGATCCACATTGTCTATAATTAGCCTGCCCAAAATGCTAAGTAGACATCTTACTAGGTTTTGAATCAAAGGTCATGATGCATTAGTACACCTAACTGCTGCTTTTTGGCCACAATGTCACAATCACCTACAAATAAAATCAGAGGTGGATAGACTCTTTTTGACAGCTGATTGACTGTTTTCTACCGTGGTGTCATCTCTCAGGGCATAAAGGAAGCAGAAAGGGAAGCCTTTGAATTACTGCCTGATGATGAAAGACAATGTGACAAATGTAAGACCACCTGCTTTCTCTCAGCCCTGGCGTGTTCGAACTGCCAAGAGAGTCTTGTCTGCCTCTACCATGCCCAGGACCTCTGCTCTTGCCCTAGTGAAAAACTCTACCTCAGGTAAACCAGCACAGAGCGTCTATGCTACGTTCTTAGCTACAGATGTGTTCTGCCAGAAGTGTCTTATGTGCTTTTGTTCCCTCATCTATACAGGTATCGCTATACTCTGGATGAACTCTTGGCCATGTTGCATCGGCTGAAAGTTCGCGCCGAGTCTTTTGACTCATGGGCAAACCGAGTGAAGGAAGCCCTAGAGCAGGAAGAAGGCAACAAAATAGGTAAATGTGACAAACCACACAGAGAGACAAACTCTGCATTTGTGAACAGTTCTTATTAGCCATTTTAATAGGTGCTGGAGATGTGCAAAACTGAATGCAGCCCAAATGAATGTTTTCTTCTCTCTTCAGACATTAAAGATCTAGAGGTTCTGAAAGAAGAGGCAGCTGACAAGAAGTTCCCCAATAATGAGCTGCTCCAGCGCCTCAACACTGTCCTCGCAGACATCCAAAAGTGTGAGAGCAGCAGCACAGAGCTCCTCCGCAATAGCCAGAGCAGGAGAATGAGTCTGGAGGAGCTGAGGACTCTGGTGGACACCATGCAGAACCTGCCCTGTGTTATAAAACCGCTGGAGGAAGTGCAGGTAAGAAAATAGGCCAAAGATATAGCATATAAAATATTTGACCATCGGCTTGAAAGTTCAACCACTGTTGCTTCTTTTCCAGGCGGTATTGCAGAAGATAGAGGAGTTTAATGCACGTGCTCAAGCTCTGGTTGACAGCACAAAAGACGAGTGGAAGCAGGACTCTCCTCTACCCGCGGCTTCAGAGATCCAGGCCCTGCTGGAGGAGGGAGCATCGCTGCCTGTTATTGCCCCGGCATGTGAGCTTCTGAGTGGGCTGCAGGAGCAGGGTCGCTGGCTGGGAGAGGTCAGGCGGACGTTAGGGCCGGAGGGGAGCGAGGTGACTCTAGCTGTGCTGAGGAACTTGATGGAGTCAGGTTGTAATGTACCACAGAGCATATCGGTGGAGACCGCAATGGCTGAACTGCAAGAGCTACTGACTATAGCCGAGCGCTGGGAGGAGAAGGCACAGATCTGTCTGGAGGACAGGTGAGCTGGTTCAAGTGAGGGGCGGAATATGTCACCACACCAATGCAGCCTCCATTTTCATCTATCAATTGTTTCTTGCGAGCAGGCAGAAACACCATCTGTCGACGCTGGAGGCCATCGTGAACGAGGCTCAGCTAATACCAGTGCAGCTGCCTAACATCCTGTCCCTGCAGGCCTGCTTGAGCAGAGCTCGCGCT
Organism: Sinocyclocheilus anophthalmus; assembly: GCA_018155175.1. NCBI lineage: Eukaryota > Metazoa > Chordata > Actinopteri > Cypriniformes > Cyprinidae > Sinocyclocheilus > Sinocyclocheilus anophthalmus. The sequence continues at coordinate 2,143 of JADLZN010012099.1, read as the reverse complement.
TGGGTCACTGATCTGGAGGAAATTCAGGTGAGAATAATTATGCCATTTCTGATAAACTGGAATTGATGTTCAATATAATAGTCAGCCAGTATGGTTTGGCCATTCAGGGTGGTTGCTTAGTTTGACTGTGTTCTTTTTTGCGTCTTTTTCTGAGAAGAACGGTGAGCACTACCCGTGTCTGGATGATCTGGAGGGTTTGGTGGCCATTGGGCGGGACCTGCCGGTGAAGATGGAGGAGCTGAAGCAGCTGGAACTGCAGGTGGCCTGCGCTCACTCCTGGAGAGAGAAGGCCAGCAAAACGTTCCTGAAGAAGAACAGCCAGCACAGTCTGCTGGAGGTGAAGAGACCATCTACACTTTTGACTCTGATTTGTTATTCAAGGTCTCTCACCAAAAATAGTCATTACTTTACATGACCATGGCTTACCCCCACCTCTGTGTAGGTGTTGTGCCCATGTGTTGAGAAGAGCAAGAAAATGGAGGAGAACTCACTGGGTACGGAAGCAGATTCTGATGTCAATGTATTAGGCCTCACTGCTCAGGACCTCCGAGACCCAGGAGCTATCGTGAGTTACTGTTTACTCATAACTGTTCCATTTATCCTTTGTGTGTTCATACATCAGACTGACAATTTGTCTGAATCAGTGTATGACACACTCTGTTCTAAAACCTAGTGAGCTGCCTACAGGGGCAGCACCTAACTTCTTAGCTGCCTCCAAAGATGGAAGAAATTGTAAGTTGAATCTTCTGTGCTCAGTGCCTTCCAAATCCATGACTTGTGAGATTCCATGACAGTTAAGACCCACTTTTAGTGTTCCAAATGAGGTCCATTAAAAGTACACCTCATTTACCATTAGCACGGATGGGCACAATGTATCTTTGTTTTCAAATGTTCAAATCGAAACAAATTGGAAACCAGAGTGGAACACCAATACAGGAAGTATACTATCAGGCTTTAGAAAGCTTTAACTTAAGTTTTGGAACAGCCTAGTGAATTTTATTTTCCTTAATCTCATTGTAAGTTGATTAGGTTTTGCATATTTATGCGACTTTTATGTCATCAATATCAGGTGATGGCATTCAAAGAAGGGGAGCATCTGGAGAAAGAGGCCCTCCTCCGCCTTCAGCAGGTGAATTTAACTAAACCCGGCGTAGAAAAAGGAGCAAACGGTGACCAGAACGGCATCAAGACCGAAAGGAAACGGAGTGACTCCATGGAGACAGACACGCCACATAACTCGGACAGCACCTTGCTGCAGAATGGTGGCTCCGCCCCTTCCGTCACCTCTAGCCAATCAGTGTGTGTGTGCAGTGGCCAGCCCTGCCCCTTGCTTCACCGGTGCCATCTATGCAAAGACTGGTTCCATGGAGGTTGTGTGCCCTTCCCATCACTGCTGGGCTCCTCCGACACAAATCTTACAAAGCCCCTCTGCTGGTGGGACTGGAACACACGCTTCCTCTGTCCGCGGTGCCAACGATCCCGGCGGCCACGGCTGGAAACCATTCTAGCACTGCTGGTGGCGCTGCAGAAGTTACCTGTACGCCTGCCAGAGGGAGAGGCGTTACAGTGTCTTACAGAGAGAGCCATTAACTGGCAGGGTCGAGCCAAACAGGCACTAGACTCTCCGGAATTACAGAGGGCGCTAGAGAGACTCCAACAAGTGGAGCAGGAAATGAACAGTATAAAAGAGGAAGAGCCAGAGGAGAAAAACAAATGGAATGGGAATACTGTAATTGTGTTGTCTGACTCGGAGGAAACAGAAGATGGTGTTATTGATCTGACAGAGGAAGTAAACTCGCCAAAAAAGAGCGAAGAGAAGGCTGCTAATGGTACACAGGTGAGGAAATGCAGTTGTAACTTTTATGAAATCAAACAAATGTAAAAATCTTGTACAAAAACAGCTTTTTCCTCTTCCTGTCCAGTCTGGCTGTCAGAATGGAGTTGCTAAGAAGTCAGGCACTCAGGACATTACAGGTTAGTTGCCTCAGTCATTCACAGGCCTCCTTGATGTGTGTAATCAAACTGCTTTAATTCATTTTTAACCTATCGGCTGTTGTCTCGTTAGGGGTGGAGTCTCTGTTGTCACTAGTGCCGTGTCTCAAAGGGCCGGTGATCGAGCTGACCACATCCACCAGAGCACAGC
>JADLZN010012098.1:0-151290 GCA_018155175.1 Sinocyclocheilus anophthalmus | reverse complement strand
GAATACAGAACTTTACTTTAAATTTGAATTCAAACACAGTTTAAACTAAAATTTAAATAAGTGAGTGGTAAAGTAAGAGAGAAAAGGGGGAGAGAACCCTGATTAAAAATAAAAATTAAAGAAAATTAAAAATTAAAAATTAAAATAATAAAAAAAGGAACAAAACAAAACAAAAATAAACAAAATTATAAAAGTAATAATAGATAATAAAGTAAAACAAAAATAGTACTGGATATGAAAAACTAATACAAACAGAATAAAAAATGAAATGAATAAATAAATAAATTTAAAAATGAAACGGCAGGTTACTAGGAATGGCCAATGGAAGCCAGATGGGAAGAGGGAGGGAAATTAAAATCAAACAAATTAGAGTACCAAGTCGAACTAGCAGAGAATGCCCACAAGGGGGATTGGGTGCGCCCACCCAAGGTGAAAACAGGAAGGCAGAAGGAGTTCACGAAGTGTTAGATACTTAAACAGCCTGACCTCTAGTGTTAGATTAAGGTACTGTGCCTTAACTCCAATAGTGCTTAAACTGATAGCTTTTAGAGACTATTCTCATTCTAACGGAATCTTACTGCAGTTATCACAAGAACACTGAGACTCAAATCCCAACAGATTCTACAATTTGTGCAACTTAACTGCACAATAATGTGTGTGGCAGGATTTCTTCGCTGCCAATACACAAATAAACACTATGAACAACAGGGTTTATTTGCTGTTGTTATGCAAATTTCACTTGAATAAGGTTTTAAAAACTCCCATTTACATTTCAATCAGTCTACTGGCTCGCAGTGTTCTTATGATCAAATCTGCATTAGGTGACGCATCAGATAGCTACTCTAGCGGTTAAACCTAAAGGAGTTAGATCGTCTAGTTAAAAGAAATTGGAACTTCGCAATGACTTTAATCTAGCGATACTATCAAAAATATAAGGCCTTTAAAAGATGATAAGAGGAGCATCGCTCAAATCTATCTTTATCGCACTGCAGGAAGATTTCTTCGTTCCAACAGGCGATTTTGATAACATTAAAATGTACTGCAAAGAGATTTCTTCTTTAGAGAACAATTTTAATATTATAAACTGCAGTTTACTTTAATATTTCACAGTGACTAAATGTTAGACAAATAGAGGCTGTTAAAATACAGTACTGGAGGTGGCTTTTAACCATCCAATCCAAAAGAGTGAGTTTGCGCTGCGACTCGTCTCACTCTGCGCGCATAATATAGGAAGAAGAAAGAAAAAAACACACAAATAAATTGATACTGTTTGCTCACAAACCAAGTTTGAATGTTCCCGCGTATCTCCACCAAAACTGTAAGGTTTTTTATTATTTATTAACTCTAAAAAGGGGAATATTTATGACGAACTATAACTGGTTATGATTCATAATAAAAATTTAGATTATATCTTCGAATTAACTATAGCAGAATCAATATTACAATTATTTAATCTGTCCGTACACCGAGCAGACAATATAATCATTTAACAATTCAAGGAATATTTATTTTCTGGACACGGAACAATAAACTGTCCTTCTTTATGCAATGCTAGCAGTAATTCAGCAAATGTAGCAAGGGTTCAAACATTCATTGACTTCAAACTGTGAGCAGCAAACAGAGACAATCCGTTGTGAATATAAGGGATTTAATAAATGAAACTATATCTAACATATAACTAACTAAAACATATATACACAGAATGAAAAAAAGTAAGGAAAAGATAGAGAATAGAAAAAGAATGGCAGTATTTAACATCACTTAACCACAACCTTTGAAAATCATAAAAGAATCCAAAAATCACCTTAAAAGGGACTGAAACTCAAACACGCATCTAGATAATTTCAAGCGGTTACTTGCATTGGTTTCGATTGCTGAAGAAGAATCCTGACGCGGTAGACACCAGAGGTCTTTTGATGAGTTCGTGAGGAATCAGCTGGAAGTTTTTACTTCTGGTTCCTAAGAAGAAGGAAAAGTCCACAGCGACTAAAGTTACTTGAAAGTAAAAACTGCCGGAAAATAAAACTCAAGAGGAAGATCTTGAGAGTCTTGGAAAGGTGTTGTCTCAAACGAAGAAAAAAGTTTCTGAGCAAAGTTTATTCCGGGCTAATCGCTTTTGAAAATTCCTATTCTGTGTGGACTGGCCAATAAGAGGCATGAATTTTGAGCGGGAGAAACGTTCTTTGTCTCTTGTTTATGGCTCATTTGCATGTTTTATGGCAGGTCTGAAATTTCTGTAGTTTTAACCCAAAATATCGTAAAAATCATATGATGAGTTTCACAATCACATACTGTACGTCATTGTCCGAGGAATGAAAAACATGTAACATTGATACCAAGAAACAACCATTTGGAATAGATTAAACCAAAGATACATACATACACCTGAATATCAGTGTTTTATGGCTTTAACTAATACAAATAACGAGTGATAACTCATCTAATCTAACAAAGGGAATGTACACACCACATGCATATAACAGATACAATTATAACTGATTAATTAAAGTCTAAAATAAAGAAATGTCTTTATATGTGTGTGTGTGTTAGTTTGTGTGCGTGTGTGTTAGTTTGGCCATTTACAGCTCTCTGGGAATGTGTTTGAAAACTCCAAATCAGGCGAGGTTGGTGAAACTGGTTAGCATCTCCCTGAGGGGAGGGGGGGACCATTTGACATTTAGCACCCATATAAGTGTAACGTCTGGGACCAGGGCTGTAATTTAAATGCAAATGTCAAAAGCTAAAAGGGGTCTTTTAAGCCATAACCAGTCCAACGCTCATGCATCGATTTACGCAGACGCTACAGGTTCATCTGCAATTATACAAAGCTACGAGAATACTTTTTGTGCACAAAAGAAAAGAAAATAACGACTTTTTTCAACAATTTGTCTCCTCCGCATCACCCTGGTGCAATTTTGGAGAATATCCACTGAACGCAAACAACATATGCTGTTCTGTGTCAGCTGCATCACACCGCATATGTTTCCTACGTTGTTGTGATTTGATATGAACGGAAACAGCGTATCCGTGTGACGCAGCTGACACAGACAGCAATGTCCATGCTGAATATCTCCAAAATTCAGTTCAATTCAAGTTTGTTTGTATAGCGCTTTTCACAATACAAATCGTCGCAAAGCAACTTTACAGAAAATTAAGTTTCTACAATATTTAGTGGTACTTATCAGTGGTGGACTGTCAGTTAATGTACATATGCGAAATGTACGAAAAAGCAATTAAGACATATCAATTAAAAAAGTTATTCAAAATGGTGCTACAGGGTGATGCGGAGGAGACGATTTGTTGAATAAAGTCGTTTTTTTTTTTATTTTGCGCACAAAAAGTATTCTCGTAGCTTTGTATAATTGCGGATGAATCACTGATGTCACAGATCTCTTGCTATGTTTCTGGACTTGGGAAAATTTCAGTTGCGTTGCTGTCTATGCAGGGTCAGACAGCTCTCAGATTCCATCAAAAATATCTTAATTTGATATTTTGATATTTGATATTTCGTGTCTTAGGACATCAATGTGTCATCACGAGCCGTAGGGTTTAATTTGGATTTGTCTGTGAATGTTTTTTTATTTTTACTCCCATAGATTTTGTTACCATTGCCATGCATTATCCGACTGATAGACTGCAACGGCTGGACATAAAAATCCTAATTTGTGTTCTACTGAAGAAACAAAGCACCTACATCTTGGATGCCCTGGGGGTAAGCAGATAAACATCAAATTTTCATTTTTGGGTGAGGAACTATCATTAATTAATCACCCTCATGTCGTTTCAAACCCGTAAGACCTTCGTTCATCTTCAGGAAAGTCACCACTCCTGAATGAGTTCGCGTGAGAGAACGTAATCTTTTAGTTTTAAGTCGGTTTGAACAATCCGGAAAAGCACAAGTAAGTACCATTTTGATTAACCGTCGTACCTACAATGACTATGCACTGTGTAAAAAATGAGTGACGTATACACGCGAGAGACTTCCGGCGCTTGCGTAAACTACGACAGAGCGCGTACACACCTCACGCATCGGATGCCGTGCGCGCGCTCAAGGAAGTTGGACATTGTGCTGTATTAGAGGTAAAAAATTATATAAATACTGTTCGGTTTCTCGCACAAACCAATCGTTTCGTGTCTTAGGACATCAGTGTGTCGTCACGAGCTGCAGGGTTTAACTCTCATAGATTTTGTTACCATTTCCATGCATTATACGACTGATAGACTGCAACGGCTGGACTTAAAAATCATAATTTGTGTTCTACTGAAGAAACAAAGCCACCTACATCTTGGATGCCCTGGGGGTAAGCAGATAAACATCAAATTAAATTTTTGGGTGAACTATCCCTTTAAGATCTGTTGAACACACACAAATGGAAAGGTCATAGAGGCCAAAAAGTGTGGGAACCCTAGAGTAAATAATAACAGAATATTAATTATCAAGAGATTTGCTCTTCTAAATTGGTCAAAACAGATCATAAATCAGAACATTAACCAAAAATGCTTAAAACATCATATTGCCACATGATACTATTATTATTGCAGTAGTACTAAGTGAATGTAAACTACTAAAGGAAAAACCCCAGAGGATCCCACCACGACCAGTCACCTTCTGCCCTATAGGATAACAGGGCTAATCATGCAGATAGTTAGATCTATACTAAGGTCTAAAACGACACATAAGCCAGAGACAGGCAACTAATCAAAAACATCAATTCACACACACGCGAATTGAAAGCAAATCAGATTTTCTTACAGTCGATAGTTGTTAATGAACATGGAAGGGTAGCGCACTGATGAGCTATGAGTGTTCCTATCTCGCTGGCCAAGAGACTAAGGATCTGCTGATTGTGCGGGAAAAGTACTGAGAATCCAATGTTACAACTTCTTGTACTCAATTTCTCAAGGAACCGATAAGCTGAAGATATCGAGTGTTCAAATATTTTTCTTTTTCCAAGAGTGTTTTTGTAGAGCACGAACTATTGCAGTCTTTTGAGAATAACACAATTCAACTTTCTAGTAAAATAAAAGTTACTATATTCATCTCAAAGGCGGCATGATTGATTAAAAGATACAAAAAAAAAGAAACAGTAATATTGTGGACATTTATAAACAAATTAAAATTCAATTCGTGACAAATCTGGAAGATTTTATCAGGTGTGGTTGACAATGTTAATGTATTTGGTCTTGGCGGAATAGATCTGCTACGCTGCTGCTGAATTGCTAGTGTTGGGTTCGAGTCCACCTAAGTTGAGTCCAAGTTGAGTCCGAGTCTTTAACCAATCGAGTTCGAGACAAGTCTTGAGTCCAAAATGGGCCGAGTCGGACTCAAGTCCGAGTCCCAAACAGCCGAGCCCGAGTCGAGTCCGAGTTCAATGAAACTCTACTATTTATTAGTATCTTAACATTGTTTTAACCTTTACAACTAGAAAAATGCAATGTCCATTTAAATGTAACAAAAGCAAACCTCTATTGCATCTTGCCATTTTGATTTTTGATTAATAATTAGTGTCCTGCTTTGCTTAGCAAACTTAAAGTCATGTAACAGAAGTTATGGCTGAATTGATTTATGTATTGTGACATATTTCAGAGTGAAACTGATTTTAGAATGTGAAAAATGAAAGGGTGGGACTTGACTTTATTAATCGTTAAAGTAAATGTATAAATTCAACGGTGGGGGTAAAGGAGTAAGTATCTTAGTGAATGGGACCTTAAGAGTAGAAAATGCACCTTTTATCTCAATAAAAAACAGTCTTTATATCATTTTTACGATTTTTAATGAAATATGAATTTTGAATAATCTAAATTAGTCTGTGTCTGCTTATTCTATTCATCATTGTTTCAACCATTAAAGAAACTGCATTTTAATTTCTGGGTTAAAAAAAAAAATGAAAAATTGATGGACGCCAAAGTACACGGACCCCTAAGACAGGGCATTTAGAATTTTTTTCTTAGATGAAAATGAGGCTGTGAGGAATAAACCTAGTCTGTACAATGGCACACACTGTGTATAAAAGCCCTACATATACTTTCCATAAGTCACAGCCAACTCACACCTGTTTTATTTTTGAATGCATTTATAGTTACATTAATTACAATAAATTACATTATGTAAGAAATAATTGATGATGGGCCGTTGAATTATTAGAAAATAATGCACACCCAAGGTGATTTTGGACCCATAAAAACTATTGCCGCAAAGATGTCCGAAATTTTTTTTTTCTTTGAAGCTAGAAACTGCCAAAAAATAAACTAATGTAATAAAACATCCTCAAGCTTACTGAAGGCAAGTAAACACTCCAAGTATTACTTACAATCTAAATGATAAATAAATATATTACTCAAAAATACAAATTAAATAGTTTTTTAGTTTTTTTAAGTTTTTCAGATAGTAGTAAAGGCTTCTACAGAAAGAGCCTACTACAGACATTTCATGAAGTAATAAATGTAAAAAATAATCTTCACTGTATACATTAAATATAGATGATTTTTATTAATAGTTAATAAGTGATTCAGTCAAGAGCAGTGAGTGGTTTTCTCCTTTTCTTTTGTTAGATTAACATTTATGATGCAGTCGGCGGCTACAGGTTTACGCTGTTGCTTTAAGATCTGATGCATAGATCAAATATTTTGACACATCCGTATTTCTCCCAACGGTTCAAGTTCACTTAAGACAAAACCGACTGCATTTACCAAGATGGGCGTTTTGACATAACTTGACAAAACCTGGCACGTTTCCCCCCTTAGCTCGGTTCGTTTGGGCATATGTGAACACGGCAATCGCGCTCTGATCCGCGGCAAAACAATCGGTCTGAGAACGCCTGAACGAGGTGGTCTCGGCTCGATTGAAAACGAACTCTGGAGCGGTTCGGTTGTAGTGAGAAAGCAATCTGATCCAACGAACCAGGCTACATCACAATGTATAATGGGTAATTACGTAAGTTCCGTGAAAAGATCCTGACAGATGACAGCTGTGAGTGACAGCTAAGTGGAATCCCGGAAAATAAACCGCGAAACTTTGACCAATGAGAGAACAGTTTACTCGCGCGTGACTTGCATTAACAAATTTGGTCCGTTTAGAAATATTGCCGTGTGAAAGCGAACCGCACCAAAAATAAAAAGCAACATTGTAATAATTTTAATCCCTGTTTCGGAACAAAGCAATCAATCTACAGGTGTGAAAGCACCCCTGTAAGAGAACTTAAGCGAAAGAGAACTCGGCATTCGCACACTGACTGAGAGGCGCGTTATTCTGAGAGCACACTTTCGGTGTGTGAGCACAGAAGCCCGTCAGCTTTCAAGTACTAGACAAGACTTAAAAACGCATGCAAATACTGAATATCACTTTTGTGATAATGCATTGAGTCAGTGACATTTCCGTCAACTGTCCCCGGACTCGGTTAGACATATTTTCCGAGTCCGAGTCAAGTCCGAGTAAAAATGCATCCGAGTCCGTGACAAGTCAGAGTACTTTAAAAAATTGCACTCGAGACCGGACTCGAGTCCGAGTATGAGTCCGAGTACCCCAACTCTATGAGTTGCTGCTGCAAGCAAGTACAGGAACTTGCTACTGCCAATGCATATGGCAATACAGTGCTGTGAGTAGGGGTCGACCGATATGTGTTTTAAGGGGCCAGCCGTACAAATATTACAGATCCAAGTAGTAGACCGATGACCGATATTTTGAACCGATATGTATGTCTGGTGTAAAAATGAAAATTAATTAAGAATAACAAGGGCTCTGACAAAAACTGCCTTCCCTGGTGTTGGTTGCACTTCTTACTCTTGTCTTCCTCTGTGCATCCATCTACAATAAGGGTAATATAAATAGAGAGTTAAAAGTGGGGCCACTGTATGCTTCATGATTAAGCCTATGAATACTGAACTACAGCTAAACAGCTTGGGGAAATGTAAGTATTTGGCTTCAATAATTTACATGTTAGAACTATATGTGTAATAGCATAACCTCTCATAATTCCTCATTAATTTTTTTTCTGATGGCTAAAACATAACCTACAATAGTAGAGGTGACTATTCAATTCATCATGTAATGCACATCAATGGATTAACTTTTTTTTAAATGTATATAATAAGTGTAAATAATTAAATTTTCTTCATAGCTATATTGTAGAAGTTAAGAAGTCTGCAACTATTTTCATGAAACTGTAACACTAATAGCCTTTTACAGGCACTTAGTTCAATAGCCTATTGAAATGTCTTGGCCTATGTGACACTAGAAATTTCAGTTAGTTTTAATTTACAGTACAGTGCAAATTAAGGCATAATCCAATGTAATTGATCTTTTAATCAAATGAGAGTAAAACTTTATTTTTTGGCTAACAAAGGGTTTACTTTTAAAATTAAAACATGGAAGAAATAGCATATTGTGTAATTTTTCTTTTAAACAAAAGTTGTAATTGTTGTAGTAATATTATGTATATCATACTGCACCACAGTAATATAGTTCTGATCATTTCTTTAAGCTAACCCAAACTTATATTTTGACGGGTTGCCATGAGGAACTTTTAAGTTTCTGTAGCCTATGTAAGTGTTTCCCATACATTGATTTATTTGTGGCGCCCGCCACAATATCAAAACTGACCGCCACAAAAAGATTTTCCAAAAGGCTTTGACTTCGTTAAATAAACATGAGCATTGCAAATTGAAACCCGGTGCAGGTGTTTTTATATCACTGTATTTCTGAAGGAAACCCACTGTCTTCAGAAAAGTTTGGATATCATTTTCATTTCATCTTGCATGTAATGCCTGATAAAGCAGCGTTTGTGAGTGGAGCGCTGCTTTGTGTACAGCGTTACCAGGGAAACCTTGATCTCTACCACTCCAACAGCGCCTCCTGCTGGTAGAGAATGAATTTGCATATGTATGCCGCCACAAATAGAGTATAAGTCTGTGGGAAACACTTTTACTCAAATTAAACTGTCAAATGATCATGAAGTGACTCTCAGAGGGAGTCAAAGCAGTTCTGGAGATGTTGTTCATGTATTTATGTCCTCATGTTGTGAGACGACAGAAGCTGAAATCACCACAAGCGTCGCACACTTTGTGTAGAAAACAAAACCGCGTGTCTGTGCCATTTACATACACAGAGACAGGCAGAACATGCAGGAATCTGCGAATTTGAAAATGACCGATACCGATAATCATAAAAAATGCTTAAAGGAACATTTCACTATTTTTGAAAATAGGCTAATTTTCCAACTCCCCTAGAGTTAAACAGCTGAGTTTTACCATTTTCTAATCCATTCAGCCAATCTCCTGGTCTGGCGGTAGCACTTTTAGCTGCAACTTAGCATAGATCATTGAATCTGATTAAACCATTAGCATCTCACTAAAAAATGACCAAAGAGTTTCTATATTTTTCCTATTTAAAAACTTGACTCTTCTGTAGTTACATCGTGTACTGAGACCGACGGAAAATTAAAAGTTGCGATTTTCTACCGTACTATGGGTGCAGCAATGATATTACGCAGCGCCTGAAAATAGTCCCCAGCATGCTCCCTGTGCAAGCAGGTGGTCATGTTGGTTATGTTGATGGAAGTTAGCCTATTTTCATAAGTTAGTCTATTTTCTTCCAAAAATATCTAAACTCTTTGGTAATTTAATTTTTGAACGAGATGCTAACGGTCTAACCAGATTCAATTATCTATGCTAAGCTAAAAGTGCTACCGCCAGAACCAGAGATCGGCTGAATGGATTCGAAAACGGTAAAACTCAACTGTTTAACTCTAGGAGAGTTGGAAAATTAGCCTATTTTCAAAAATAGTGGAGTGTTCCTTTAATATCGGAGCCGATAATCGGCCAGACCGGTAATCGGTCGACCCTTAGCTGTGAGTATTTAAGACATACTGCTGCCGCACAAATAGCATATAAAATAACCCATAGCAGATCTATACAGGTGGAGCTGGGGAGGTGGAAGGTTTCAGAGTAACTCTGAAAGCACACTGCAGGAATCTCAAGTGAATGCTAGCCAGCCATATAAATGCAAGGCAGTAAGCTAATTGGCTGCATATGCAACATGAACCAACCAGCTTGTGCCAAGTCGTTTAACTCTCTGAATATCATCAGTTACATTAACAACCCGTCAGCCTGCGCCATCTAGAGTTCCATTACTGAACTATATATACATTTTAATATGTAATTTATTTCTGTGATGCAAAGCTGAATTTTCAGCATCATTACTCCAGGCTTCAGTGTCAAAAGATCCTTCAGAAATCATTCTAATATGCTGATTTGCTGCTCGAGAAACATTTCTTATTATCAATGTTGAAAACATTTTCATTGATTTATTTTTAATAAATAAACTTTTTAATTGTCTTTACTGTAACTTTATCAATTTAATGCATCCTTGCTCAATAAAAAAAAGAAGACAACTCCATATGCGCTACAAATCTCGCTCTCTGTCACAGCATGTCAAGATGTTTTGCACCCAGTTCAAAGTCAACAATGTCAAACCTAGCTCAATGGTTTTTGATGCAGCTTGAACTGAATGGCATTCGAGCGCTACATCCTAGGTGAAGAAACGAGAGTTTTAACACCGGAGCTGAGGTCATGTCTAGGTGTGCTGTTTTCAGACAGACAGTATTGAGAAATAGTTACTGTAATTTCACAAGTGGCAAGATGGTATCAGTGATATCACCCACAATAACCCAATCCCAGCTTTATGAATCTACAGTTGTTTGCCACACACTCCAGCAGATGAGGCCTGCGGTGCCTCTACGACAGATTCAAGACCGTGTAGTGGCTGCACTCGGGTTGTCAAAAGCCACTCTCCTCTCTGCGATTTCGTTCGCCAGATGAGGAAGAAAGAGAGGCCCTTTAGTTCATCTTTGTGATGAGGTTTCGGTGTGTTTACAGAGATGTGGAAAGCCTGCTGTTACTGAGGGTAAGTGCCACAAACCAAGGTGAGGCAGGTTTTCGAACACTCAGAGATAAGAGTAACAGGGATTGCATTTGCTAACCATAAAAGACCTACAATACAACATAAAAACAACCACTGAACACGATGAGAAGTAAGTGTAGAGGTGGTTCGGGCCCCACCCTTCCTCCGTTAACCAACAAGAGACACAGCAAGAGCACCTCTCCTCACCACTGTGGTGGACATTAGATTCAGCCGCAGATCATCCAACGACTGCTTCACGGTTTGTCTGATGCCAATCGCACACTAATGTGGTAAAGCCTGATCTGATAGGTTGACTTTCAGGAGTCGAGATCCACAGGATTTTAATCATCCCGTTGGGAGAAAAAAGCTGCACCCAAACCAACCCAACCTCTATAAGCTGCAATAATTCATAGAAAATGAACACAAACAATGAACAATTTAAACATAGACCTAATCATAAAGTCCAACTCAACTAAACTTAACCATGACTGTAATACTGTGGTTCTCAAACAGGGGGCTTCAAGATAACTTTAAATCAAAAATGCACAAACCAGGGCCTGCGGACCAAATTTGACTTTTGATTACCTTTGATTTGGCCCGCCATGCCATATCAGCAGAGGAAGGAAAAAATATGCCATTGAAGCACGTCTTAATTTATATTTTTATATAGTTCCTTATTTTGTTTAGCTTTTTTTTTTTTTTGCATTTAAATGTTAAAAACAATATGTTAATTTTACGTAAAAAAATAATGTAATTAATTTTAATATAATATTTGGATATAATCAGTATTCAAAGATTTTTGACCCTTATTATTAATGAGATTTATTATAAAAAAGTTGTAGAGGGACCTTCTTTAAATAATGTCAAAATAAACAAAACAACATTAAAACAAGCTAAAGTGACTAAAAATCTAGATATTCAACTGTTTTCTTTTTCTTTAAAGAGCCAGGGTTCACTGTCTAGAAAAACCTGTATATATGAGGTACTCTAATTTTGAATGTTTGATTTCTAGACCTGCAAACTTCATGGGCATTTTATGAATATACTTTTTTAAATTCTAAAAATATTTTTATCGAATGAAATGTATAGCTCTGGTTTGTTTGTTTGTTTATTTCTTTCTTAACGCCAATCCGGCATCTATAGCTATATTCATGGCGAGAACCAGTTAATCCATACATAAGTCTTGTCTTTACACACACGTCCGGGGAAAACTTTGAATGTTCAATTAACCTAACCTGCATGTCTTTGGGCTGTGGGAGGAAACCGAAACACCCAGCGTAAATCCACACAGACACAGGGAGAACATGCAAACTCCACACAGAAAGGCCTCCTGTCCTTGCCAGGGTGAAATTGTAAGTAAAAAATATTTTTTTAAATCCTTATCCAGTCAAATCATGAACAACTAAAGAAGTAATGGGGCCTTTGAACATTGTTGTGGACAATGTGTGGCCTTAGAGTCAAAATGGTTGGGAACCACTGCTGTAATAGGAAAATAAATGGGTAAGTTGTGTGATTTTTCACTCTTGTACAAACTATGTACAAACTCTTGTCCAAACCTACAGTAGGCATTAAGACACGGCCGAATTCAGTGTTTGTGTAACATCCCGTCTGCAAAGATGTGGTCATCTGGTTGTTTTTAAAGACAGCACAGATGCTTCCTTCAAGCCACAATACCGTCTGCAGATTGCCTGTTAAAGGAAGAAAAAAGGCATGAGTAAATAAATTCTTTCATAAAATGTACATTTTTGGCACTTGGTTTCTAGGATTTTGAAATTTATAGCTAAAAGTTATTTTTTTAGACAAACTCGCAAACAAATGACCTCAAAGCTAACAGACCAGTGTTGCTATTGGTAACATATATAAAAATATTAATATTATAAAATATAAATACTATAGAAATTAAACTAGAACACTTAAAAAACTGAACTAATAAAAACTGAAAAACATGTTAACTGAAATTAAAATAAAGCATGTTAACGACAGAAAAGAAACTAATTAAAAATGATCATTACAAAAGAACATAATAACTAAAAGTAAACTAGAATTGAAAATTAAAACAAAATAAAAATAAATGCTAATTAAAATTAATATATAAAAAAGTTTTAAAAAATGAACTAAAAGCCACTAAAAGATGGTCTATTGGAGTGAGATTCCAACTGCATGAAAATATATTATAACAAATAACTAACATCAGAATTAACGTCCCACTAACACAGAGGTTTCGGTATATAAATATGAACCACCATCGAGGTTTTAATGGCTTTGACCTGCTGATAGTGAGCTCAAGCTGAGGTTTCCAGAGTCTGGGCTCAGTTTCCCGAGTTATGAGAAACTAATGACAATTGATCTTTATCAAATTTTAAAACAGGGAGAGAGAGGGTTATCCTGCCCACGGCCTGACCACTGCGGCCTGGCTGGAGGTAGTCTGCCTCGGACTGAGTTTCATAGACTCAATGTATATTAAACCTGAGATGGAATTTCATACACAGATGATCCCTGTCTTCTGTCCTTCCAGCGAAGCCGAAAGAAGTGTCTCTACTTTCACGTTATGTCTCTTGCCCTTTTGATATCTCGCTCACTCTCTCTTTCTCTCTCACACCATCCGTCTGTCCTTTTCCATCCGTCTCACGTCTTCTGTCATGTCTCCAGTTTGGTAGTAAAAATATCCTGCTCTGAAATCAGCAAGCTATCACTGTATGGTTTATGTTTCAAGACATACATTATATGCATTAAATATGGCTGTATAGTAAGATATCAGTACTTGAAGCTGTGACCTGTTAAAACCTTTTATATATATATATATCTATATATATATATATATATATATTATATATATATAGATATATATAGATATATATATATATATAGATATATACTGTAAGTGTTGGGCAGGTTACTCTGAAAATGTAATCAAATTACTGATTACTGATTAATCCTTTTAAAAGTAATCATGTTACTGTTCCGATTACTTTATTTCAAAAATAATTAGTAATTAGTTACATTACTAGTTACGTTAATTTTTTCTCCATGAAATTTATGAAATCCCAGCATACACAACTTACAATAAACATTAATCTAATCCACTGGCACTTGATTCGACAGTGCGTGTGCTACATCCTTTTTACAATCTCTAGATTATAAAACACTGCATTCTGTCAGCAATGTAACGCGGCAGTAACGTATAGAGCCCTGTAACTATTCTCTAATTACTATTTTGAAAATTATAATGTGTTAAATTACTCCGTTACTAAAAAAGTAATCAAAATACAGTAACGCGTTACTAAGTAATGCGTTAATGCCCAACACTGTTATATATATTATATATAATTATATATATATATATATTCATATATATATATGATATATTTGGTTCCAAAACGATATAAATCCATTTTGATTAATTTGGGTAAAAATGTGTTTTCTTGACCAAGAAAGTGGCAAGCTCAAAACCACTATTTTCTGTTTCAAACTTTCACATAGCACCTTTAGGTTATAATAACATTAAAAATTCAAATCCAGATTTTGATTTTCAAAGATTTATTATAAAATTGTATTATTTTTTCCCCAAAATGCAATAAATCCATGACACGTTTCTTTTTTTTTTTTCCAAAATGCAATAAATCCATTGAATCAATATAAAAGTTATTTTTCATATTGAAACTGTTGAAAATACACAACATAGTAAGTTGATCCACATATGACAGCCTCTGAACTTGGTCAATACTAATCTTATATACAGGCACTGGACTAAAACTACATTCAATCAGTCATCGCTCCCAAAATGAATTCAACGGGTCGTCTTGTTAATGCTATAAATTAATTACAACAATAAAAGAAAATTTCATCATGAACATACATGAACAACAATATCACATTAAACCACAGAAATTCCAAAATGACATTTCCCTTACATTCAACTTCCAAAAGTGCATTCATCTTTGCCATGTTACATTCATTTAGTTGACTAGTGCTATACGCTGTATTAACAAAAACATTAAGGCATAAATAAAAACACTTACACTGACAAGCTACTCAATATCGCGTTCATAATCGAATGCGACTAATCTGCGATTATAGCAGTGATCTACGGCTCTGTGTATTAAATGCCGCTCCATCTGAAAGCACGTGAGAGAGATTTACTATTAATCACAGAACCGGCTTTACTGACGAGATGCGCATGACAATCACATGCGATTTATCCTGCAGCCCTAATTTTTTTGTTTGTTTGTTGATCACAAAGTACAAAATAGATGAGGAAAACTAGGATGCCGGGTGTATTCAAAGCGCCACCATTACTGTCTAGAGTGCGTGGAGTGGTGCGCTGTGATTGGTTGTTACTGTTTACAGTGCGTGGAATGGTGCGCTGTGATTGGTTGAGCGGATATATCGCATTCTGCAGAAAAGGGAGACTGGCGTTTGTCGCGGTTTGGAAAAAACAGCCTTGAACAAGGAAAAATATAGGGTGGTACTTGATTATTAATAATAATACATTAATAATAATGCTATGCATGGATAAATAATTTATAATAAACACTGCAGCATTCCAATAAAAAAAAATTTAAATTTGTATTTCATGGTCACTTTAAAATCCTCCATTTAAAAATCCTTAAAGATCTTTAATATATTCCCCACATGTATATACCCACAGAAGGTGGTTCAATGGTCACCCAGGTTGGCCAGACTGGTCAGGCTGGTCTGTTTTGCTGGTTTTAAAGGGCTGCAGGAGACCAGCTAAACTAGCTCAGACCATCAAACCACTTTAGGCTGGTTTAAGTTGTTTTTTTTCAGCATGGATGTTTTAAACTCTCATTTAACTAAAAAAAACATAGTGACAGACATTACTCAGTTAAAACATTTGCATCCTGAGTGGCAAAAAACAACGCCTGCACTATAGAGAACAATGGTGGCTTTAGAGTGAAGAATATAATTCTGAGATGTTTAAACACCATTTTCTATAGATCTCCATCTGCAGGCTGCATGTGGTGAGGTGCAGTATGTGATAATGGCAGTGTGGTGTGCAGCCTGCAGTTTTCCTCTCCACCACCCTGCTGAGGCCACACCTGCCACAACTGGCGCAGACTGAGCCAGCATGGCTGACCGAATATGCCACCAGGGTCTGGCTGCACACGGCCAGATCCAGCGGCGTGACGCCTGCGAGCCCTACAGATATGATTTGAGGCCCGAAGTGAAAGAACAGAAACGACTGCCTACATCCCATTGAGAGCCATGGCAAACAGACTGATGAGAGGAAGAGAAGGAGAGAGATAGAATGGGTGGGCCAGAAGAAAACAGAATGAATAAACAAGAGAAAGAAATATTAGGATTCAAGTCATAGTTCTGACGTGCATACAATGGAAGACAGGTGCACACACCATTTTTTTAAATCAGTATTTTGTCTAGTTATCCAGCAAAAATACCTAAAAATCTTTAAAACAAGATCAAATTAATGAATTAGTTAAAAGTTTGGGGTCAGAAATATTTTCTTATGTTTTTGAAAGTCTCACGAAGGCTGCATTTTTTTGTATACAAAATATGGTAAAAACTAGGGATGCACGATATTGGATTTTTGTTGATATGCCGATATTTTTCAACTTATTTTGGCTGATAGCTGATGCCGATACCGATCTATTTCCTTTTGTTTGGAAACAAAACCAAGTCTCTCCTGTGCAGAAATTATAAACAAATCATTTTTGATTTTGGTTATTTTTTTATCAAAAATGAAGTTATTTTATAATGACAGTACACTGAAAGCTTTGAAAATAATTATAAATCAACTATATTTCAATCGCTGATTTTTTTTTTCTTCAGAAAGATGCAGTGGTAACCTTAAAAACAGTAATTTTGTGAAATAGTATTACATATATTTTAAAATGGAATGTATTCCTGTGATTGCAAAGCTATACCACTGTTGTCAACATTGATAATTACAATAAATGTTTCTTGAGCAGTAAATCAGCATATTAGAATGATTTCTGAAGGATAACGTGACACTGAAGACTGGAGTAATGATGCTAAAAATTCAGCTTTGCGTCACAGAAATAAATTACATTTTAAAATATATTCAAATAGAAAACTGTTCTTTTAAATTATAATAATATTTCACACTAAGTGTTTTACTACAATCAAATAAATGCAGCCTTGGTGTGCAAAAGAGATTTCTTCAAAGACATTTAAAAAATACAATGTAAATTTCTGAGCTGCATGAAGTAGCATGATCATTTTTTTTTTTAAATCTCCCATTTTTGTGTTCTACAGAAGAAAGTAGCATACAAGTTTCAAACATGATGATGCATAATGAGGCATTTTAGGGACAAACAAACATGAGGCATTTTGAGATTAGGTATTTTAGAGACAAACAAACATATTTGCATTTTTTATATTCTTCATTTTCATAGTGCACATATTGTTACATCAAACTCCAACCTGCACTTATCAGTAACGGCCCCAATATTTCTGACGTTCTACAAACCACACAGATTGATTTCCATTTTCACGCATCATTGCGTTCTCATCAGCAGCAAGTCGAGTGACACACTTAGCGGGCCTCTCTAAAGGTCAGCTTGCTCTCATGTGACCTGTGGTTTAGCAGCACTCTATGCTGGAAAAACCCAGAGAGAGCAGTGCGCTCACAAAGGGGTTGGGGGACCTTCTGAAGCGTGCTGCACTCTGCAAGCAGATCTAGATATGAATCAGAGTGTAGCAGCATGACATATAAAAAGAATGACAGGTAAAAGAAACTCATCTGTGGTACGTGCCTTGCAGGAATGTTCCACATCAGCAGGATTCTGTATTTGCTCCTGACTTGCGTGTCATTTAAGCATGTAGTAGTCTGAACAATGCAGATTTACACCAAATGCTAATAGACCTACACACTGATTATCATTCTCCACATTTTAGAATAATAGCAAACTACGTTCATTACCTTTTTCGTCTCTGCAAGCAAATCGAATATTTGTCTTCAAACTTGCATAAGCTTTTAAATCAAAATGTTTTAAAATCAAAAGACACACACAATCAGTAAAAGTGCATCCAGACATTTGACTGGTGTAGCCTATATCTTTGGACATATGAAACAAATAAAATATTGAGACATCTGCAAAAACTACAAGCGCTCTGATTATTAATAAACACCAGTGAGTTTGGCACTGTACCACTGACTCAACTTGACAATACAGAAACAGACCAGGGAATAATCAGAACAAGCATTTGCATGAGTCAAATCAAGAAGCATTACTACTGACTACAGTGATTATAACATCTGACTGCAGTTATTATAACATCTGACCACAGTGATTATTACATCTGACTGCAATTATTTTTAACATCTGACTGCCGTGATTATAACATCTGAGTGCAGTGATTATAACATCTGACTGCATTGACCATTACTTCTGATTGCAGGGTGTAATGTGGTGTTTTGTTTCATGTTCATGTTTTCCATGTCTTTTATTTTGTATTTGTTTCATGGTTCCTGTTTGTGTCATGCTTCCCTTGCCCTCATGTATTCATGCCATTGGTTCCCCTGTTCATTGTGTCATGTTCTGATTGGTTGTCTTAGTCATGTGTCTTGTTTCCCATTGGTTTGTTCTTGTCATGTGACCCTCTTGTTTCCTATAAGTAGCTTCATGTTCCCATTGTGCCCTCGTCGTGTATTGAATGTATTTAACCCGCTGTTGGTGAGTCTAGTCTGTTTATGTCAAGTCAAGCCTGTTCATGCCTCGTCAAGCCTGTTCAAGTCAAGTCTGTGTTTTTGTTGGAGTTTGGATATCACCTGTAAATAAACTGCACTTGGGTTCTCACTTACGCTCGCCTTCAGTGGATGATTCGTTACAGAATACACAGCCACTAAAATGAACCCAGCAGATTGCCTAGTTCGTCTCCAACAGGGAGACCTATCAATAGAGGATTACGTGGCTAAGTTCTGTGAGCTTTACTATCAGGTAGATTTTAAGGATAGCTTCCTGAAAGACATTTTCCGCTATGGTTTGGACAAAAACATTTCTCATTTAATGCCACGCAATACACCTCAATGGACTCTTGAAAAATACATTGACTTTGCCTTGCTGCTGGCTGATTCACCCTTCACTTTGGGTGTAATGGAGGAACATGCCACTTCCCCAAAGTCTGCTCACGTCATGCCTGCCAAGCCACAGCCTTCTCACGTCATGCCTGCCAAGCCACAGCCTTCTCACGTCATGCCTGCTACTCTTAGACCTGCTCAGACCATGTCAGGGCCTGCTCACGTCACGTCTGCCAAGCTAGAGCTTGCTCACAAGATGGCCGCCACGGCTGAGACCCCGGGCCAAGATGGCCGCCACGGCTGAGTCACCAGCCAAGATGGCCGCCACGCCTGAGTCCCCGGCCAAGATGGCCACCATGCCTGAGCCTCTCCACGTCACGACTATCTCCAAGATTTCCCCTAAGGATTTTTTTGGGGGGGGGCTATAGTATCCAAGCTCCTGCGAACGCGGAGCTTGGGCCAAGACTCAAAAGACTGATTGCTAGTGTGATGGACCCACCTCTGATGTCAGTGCGAGCTGCAGGCATCCCAGTGATGTCAGCGCTCTCAGGCAATGCTGGTCTTCGAGGGCATGCCACACTATGCGCCTTCCTCCCTTCCAATTCCGCGGCCGCCATTTGAGCGGGTGGGATGCACACTCCCACGCCGACCTCTCCTGTCCACGAGTCTGTCCATGAGGCCTTTCCTGTGCATGAATCGCTTTGCAGAACTCTAGACGGTGGCGCATAGCTGCAGAACCTCCGAGGTGGTGCGTCCGGTCCGAATTCACTGCCTGTCCTTTTACGGCCACAGAGGCCGTTCATGAACTCACTGTCTGCCCTGTCACGGCCACGGAGGCCGTTCACAAACTCACTGTCTGCCCTTTTACGGCCACGGAGGTCGGTCACGAACTCACAGACTGTCTTGCCACAGAGGCCGTTCACGAACTCCTGACTACCTGTCACGCCCCCCATGGAGGCTGCTCATGAACTCATTGTCTGTCCTGCCACGGCCAAGGAGGCCGTTCATGAACTCACAGTCTGCCCTGTCACAGCCAAGGAGGCCGTTCATGAACTCACTGTCTGCCCTGTCATCACTAAGAAGGCTGTCCATGAATTCACTGCCTGTCCTGTTACAGCCATGGAGGCAGTTCATGAACTCACTGTCTGCCCTGTCACAGCCACAGAGGCCGTTCACAAACTCACAGACTGTCTTGCCACGGAGGCCGTTCACAAACTCACTGCCTGCCCTGTCACAGCCATGGAGGCCGTCCATTAACTCACTGTCTGCCCTGTCATCACTAAGAAGGCCGTCCATGAACTCACTGTCTGCCTGTCATGACATGGAGGCTGTTCTTGAACTCACTGTCTGTCCTGTCACGGCCATGGAGGCCGTTCATGAACTCACTGTCTGCCCTGTCATGGCCAAGGAGGCCGTTCAAGAACTATCTGTCTGTTCGGCACAGACAGTGGTCAGTCCCAGTCTCTGCCCACCGCCATGGCTTCCTGCTCTGCCGTCATCACCCGGCCGCCCTGCTCTGCCTGCACCGCCATGGCTCCCTGATATGCCTGCACCGCCATGGTTCCCTGCTCTGTCTGCTCCGCCATGGCTGCCCGATCTGCCCGCTCCGCCATGGCCCCCCGATCTGCCCGCTCCGCCATGGCTCCCCGCTCTGCCATGGCTCCCCTCTCTGCATGTTCCTCTTCACGGGCCTGGCCCTCCATCCCACCCCCTGGACCACCTCCAGTCCTCCACCCTCCTGGACGTTGTGTTGGTTGGGGTGGATGTTACATTAGGGCGTCAGGAGCCGCCCTTAGAGGGGGGGATATGTAATGTGGTGTTTTGTTTCATGTTCATGTTTTCCATGTCTTTTATTTTGTAATTGTTTCATGGTTCCTGTTTGTGTCATGCTTCCCTTGCACTCATGTATTCATGCCATTGGTTCCCCTCTGTTCATTGTGTCATGTTCTGATTGGTTGTCTTAGTCATGTGTCTTGTTTCCCATTTGGTTTGTTCTTGTCATGTGACCCTCTTGTTTCCTATAAATAGCTTCATGTTCCCATTGTGCCCTCATCGTGTATTGAATGTATTTAACCCGCTGTTGGTGAGTCTAGTCTGTTTATGTCAAGTCTGCTCATGCTATGTCAAGTCAAGTCAAGTCAAGTCAAGGCTGTGTTCTTGTTGGAATCACTGTAATAAACTGACACTTGCGGTTCTCACTTACGCTAGCATTCAGTGGATATTCTTTACAGAGGGATTATCATGACCGCAGTGATTATAACATCTGGACTGCAGTGAGATAGCATCTGACTGCAGTTTATTAGAGAAGATCTGACTACAGTGCGGATTATTTACATCTGATGCCTGGTTATAACATCTGACTACAGGGATATAACATCTAACTCGCATTGACAGTTACTTATGATTGCAGGGATATACCATCTGACTACCATGATTATAACATCTGACCTCAGTGATTATAACATCTGAGTGCAGTGATTATAACATCTGACTGCAATTGTTATAACATCTGACTACAGGGATTATAACATCTAACTGCATTGACCGTTACTTCTGATTGCAGGGATTATAACATCTGACCGCAGTGATTATAACATCTGACTGCAGTTATTATAACATCTGACCACAGTGATTATAACATCTGACTGCAGTTATTATAACATCTGACTACAGGGATTATAACATCTGACTGCCATGATTATAACGTCTGACTGCCATGATTATAACGTTTGACCGCAGTGATTATAACATCTCACTGCAGTGACTGTTACTGCTGACTGCAAGGATTATAGCATTTGACTGCAGTGATCATAACATCTGACTGCAGTGACTGTTACTTCACACTGCAGTGATTATAACATCTGACTGCAATGACTGTTAATTCTGACTACCATGATTATAACATCTGACCTCAGTGATTATAACATCTGAGTGCAGTGATTATAACATCTGACTGCAGTGATTATAACATCTGACTGCAGTTATTATAACATCTGACTACAGGGATTATAACATCTGCCTGCCGTGATTATAACATTTGACTGCAGTGACCGTTACTTCTGACTGCAGGGATTATAACATCTGACTGCAGTGATTATAACATCTGACTGCAGTGATTATAACATCTGACTGCAGTTATTATAATATCTGACTACAGTGATTATAACATCTGACTGCAATTATTATAACATCTGACTACAGGGATTATAACATCTGACTGAAGTTATTATAACATCTGACTGCCGTGATTATAACATCTGACTGCAGTGACTGTTACTTCTGACTGCAGGGATTATAACATCTGACTGCAGTGACCATTCCTTCTGACTGTAGTGATTATAACATCTGAGTGCAGTGATTATAACATCTGACTGCAATGACTGTTAATTCTGACTACCATGATTATAACATCTGACCTCAGTGATTATAACATCTGAGTGCAGTGATTATTATATCTAACTGCAGTGACCTTTACTGTAGAGATTATTGCATCTGACTGGAACAACTATTACTTCTGACTGCAGTGACCATTACGTCTGACTGCTACCATCATTACTTCTGTGTGCAGGGACCGATACCTCGAACTGCAACGATCATTGCAGTGACCGTTACTTCTGAACACAGTGATTAGAACATCTCACTGCAATGACTGAATTAAAAAAGTGAGAAAGAAAGGGCAGATTTGGGGTGTGGATTTGAATGCTATATTGCGCAAGGCTTATAATGTTGTGCATTGATGCCTCATACCATGCATACACTAGAAGAGTGTTGCAGACACAACTTTTTATTTGGCCTCAGTATAACTCAGTATTTTGCCTTGATATACTGTAAAACTATCTAAACATCTTTAAAACAAGATAACATTTTCTTTAGAAGAAACATTTTATAGAATATACTATTTGTTCTCCGTTACTTTTGACTGCAGTGATTATTACGTCTGGCTGCATTGACAGTAGCTTCTGACTGCATTGAATGTTTTCAGTAATCATTATTCTTAATTTCAGTGATTATTACCACTGACTGCAGCGATCATTACTCCTGACTGCACAATCCCTCAGCGACTGAGTTTTAAAGGCCTGGTTAAAAGACACAAAAACTGTCCAAGCTTTTAGACCTGGCCAAAGGAAAACCACCACTTCTGAGAGATGAATATTTTACCCTCTCGATCGCTCAGAGTGACCACAGGCTGAGTTAAGAGTTATTGGCCAGAGGCAAAGAGGGCACTTAACAAATGATAATGCCCATTTCTATCAGGTAGAATAGACACGGCCCACAGCTGAGAGCCACCGTGGTCAAACCCAAACCACTGAGTCCAGCACTGACCACACACTCCATAGTCTCTTCAAGAACACACACACACATACACACCATAAGAAAAGCATCTATAAGCATGGTGTATATAGATAGGGGTGTGTGTGCTTGTGCAGATGCACTCACATTAATAGTTAAACTCTATACCATTCATCTTGTACGTATCCATTTATCACATACAAATGTTACCACATTATTAACATTTCCGATCGCCCTCTTTCCAGGAAACGCACGGTAGACATCAGTCACACATAAAAATACCTGTCAATCCCATTTGTGACTTAGCACAGAGTCTTACGACCACCATTATGACCACTTCCTCCATCATCATGCCGAAAATGACCGTTCACTGCCCACAAATGCACCGGACCAAGGAAATCCTGAGATAAAACACACGCACATTTACACATCATTCATTTTACATGAATGTTGTGTATGTACTCAATTAAATCTGTAAAAGCAGCAGAAGAAACATTAGACGCCATTGAACAATTTCCCCGTAATTTGCTAGCTTTAGATGTTCTGAACCATCAACTGAACTCGTTCTCCTGTCTTTTGCAGTTCATCATGAGCTCTAGATCACTTTGCTGCCTTTTTTTTTTCTCTCCCGTACTGATCTAAAGAGTTCATTGTCCCGTCTGAGGAACCCAGAAGACATTTTGGAGTTCCAGGGCCGTCTGTAGACATATTCAGATATTGATCAACCGGGTAAGAGATCTGATTCTTAGAGAGGTCGGCACTGTAATCTGGTTTACAGCTCTGTAGTTTGGAGACAGGGCTGGCAATGATAGCCCTGCCTGATTGAATTTGCAACTCAAGGGGGATTTTTTAACGTGAGGTAATTGCTGACAGGCAGTGGGTCAGACAGCCCTCGGCCCAATCAAGTGGTATCAGATGTCACGGTAACATTTCATGGCCCCGGAGAGGAAAAGAGAGCGAGAGTGAGAGTTATACATAACTGCCTTATCTAACGCTCTCTCACACATACACTCTCACATAATGTATCATCTGTGCTGTGCATTTAAATTCTTCAACTCTTAAGAGTCAGAGGTCAGAGGTCAGATGTCACCATCAACTCAACCACAGCAAACAGGGGGTCAAAGATTGGCTGGTTAGCTTCGCCAATTCAATTGCTGTTTTTCCAATTAGGGTTTATTAATAATAAGCACGTTAATTGTAAAATCGTGTCCCAGTTTGGTTTACTGCAGCTATGATTCAAAACAATAAAGTGAGTTCAAAACTGAAAAATAATTTGCATTTACAAACAGCAATACTCAAATTAATTTACATTTCTCAACTGAAAAAGTTTTTGCATGACTTAATAAATGCTTATTAAAACTGCTTTGCATGTGATTTGAAAAATCGTCATACAATTCCCAGTGCATTTTGTTTGTCGCTATTAATTCTATTAAACTTTCTTGAATCATTAAGAATGGTTTTGTGAACTTGTTCAAACAATACATCGAAAAGATTCAAAACACATTTTGTTGACAAAGCACGGCTTCATAGTAGATCACAGCATATAAACAAATAAATATTTCTAATTAATTACTAAATTAAATATTTCTAGTTACTGAATTGCAACTCTTAAACATGCAGCGTTTACACAAAGAAGAATTCATTTACTTCAATTTAATGCAAAAAAAAATATTTAAATAATAACTAAATATATACAAGTATTTCTAACAAACATTTATTAATAATCACAAAACACTACTGAATTGCATATCAGAAAAATTTAACAGTTGTACAAAAGAATTTAATTAGTGCAATAAATAAATAAATTAAAACTATCAATATCAATAATCACAAAACATTATTGCAAATAAATAAATAAATATCAATAATCACAAAACATTATTGCAAATAAATAAATAAATATCAATAATCACAAAACATTGGCAAAATATTAACATACAAAATCAATATATATATATTATATTCTAAATAAATAATATATTTTTATTAAATATCAATAACCACAACAATCAGTTACAGCAAAAATAAAAAATAGATAAACCTATATTGCTAAATAAATGAAAAAAATCGAATTGATTAAATAATTATCAATAATCGCAAAGCACTACTGAATTGCAATGTATTAAACAGACAGGAATTTCATTAATGCCAATTAATGCAAATAAATAAATATATGTCATGATTTAATTAATTATCACAAAACATTACAAAAATTACATCAAATAAGTACATCTTTATTTCTTAGGACTAATTATGCCCACTTTCTGATATGTAGGATACACACCAATATTTCTCTAAAATCTCTCAATTCAAAACAATTAACTGAACCATCAAAACAAATGTAAAATTTACCTCAGGTCTACAATCTTGGACTAAACAATCAAGTAAACCGCTGAGGATGACCATAAAACATTGTGGCCCAGTATGAAGTGCTCACAATATGCAGGTTCAAATCCCATCACTCTCTCTCTATCCTGCCACTGTCCTGTCAATTAAAGGAGACAAGAGCCATTAAACACAATATAAGAAACACATTTCTGTTAAAGACAAATGTAGGCCTATATGTGCGTTTCTGAGAGAGCGAGCGCCTGCTGGGGCCCATTTCTAACCGGTGCTAAATGGCTTCAAGAGTGTGTGAGCACATTAGTGTTAAAGGTCATGTGTTTGTTATGCTAACCTGTGACCTCTGGTCTATTACAGCAGCACTCAGAGAGAAAGAGACGCACACAAGGTGTGTGACATCTCTAATGGACATGTGCTCAGAACGGGACCGTCCCAAGACAAGTGAATTATTAAACAAGGCAAAACTGTGATCACATACCCCTCATTAATGTGTGCACACACACACACATTTATTTTCTGTCCCCTACATCTGCATTCTTATCTCAAGACATTGTTTCTCACGGCTTCTCTCATTTTCTCTTTCACTCTTGAGTCTATCTCTATTTATTCTCTAGGTGTTCCCCTAAGAAGCCAGACAGTTCCTTATTCTGAGTCATTTTTAAACATGTTAATATTATCAGTCACACATAGTTATTAGACATATTTGAAAGTCTGAAACCACAGGCAACATTTAGCAACGATTCGTTAATTTCTCACACTTCTGCTTTCTGGACATAAGCCGCAAAACAGACAGACAGCCCCATATTGTCTAGAGCAGCCCGCTGTGATACCCAGAGCTTGTCTGTGTGATGAAGAGGATGATGATGAGTGTGTGTTCATAGTTGATAGCAGGGCTCTAGAGGGCCGAAGGCAGGGAAACGACTGTCATGAACAGATCTGAGAGTGTTGTGAATTTGCTTACCCTCACAAATCCTCTATCAATCCTGGGTCATGTTACTTTATCTCACAAAAATGCTCATATACATTTACCCAGCTATCCTCAGAGGAAGATATATAGCTCAGCGATCGCTCTTCCAGAGCGCAAGAGACTTAATGGAGCGCTCAGTTATGATTCAGCGAAGCATCAACTTTGTCTTAGATGTTTTTCCTAAACGTGCTCCTAATAAAAACAGACACAAATGGAGAAAGTAGCTGAAAATGAATGTGGATAGTATAGCACAGATTAAAATTAAAATGTCACTTGTCATTTTGAGAGATTTTTGCGAGATATGCATGTGAGATTTCTCAAGAGAAAAATCTGAGAAGCCTCCATTTTCATTTAACATCTAGGAGAAACAATTGACATTATAAAGAGATCTCTACAGTGTAAAAAATGTTTTTTTTGAAAGTTAAAGATACAATATTAAATTAAGTGTGTTTTAACTTACTGCTTCTTTGCAATAATTTCTGAGTGAAAAATGTTCAAGGTAAATCCTACACCAGTGTTTTTATATGAGAACAGATCTTAGACTCTCTGGTTTTATATATTGCATGGAGCTAATTATAATGAATGCAGAATTACATCTTTTTGGGATATAGACAGGCTATCTTCTATTAGATACATCATATGTGCTTGTGAAGGGGGTTTTGCCAGATTTGCAAACGTCTAATTTTGGCAGGACAAAAATAGTCAAGAAGGCCCACACTCTAACAGATACATCAGCTTTCAGAATATCTTTGCATCAGCGCAAGCTTTAGTCTGACTCTGCACATCATGTGCATGCATGAATTTCTGTGCTTCACAATTTGCAATTCGCAAATACTTACACAGTTACATAACTGCTGGTAGATGGTGTGGTGTAGACCTAAAGCTTGATGAAGCTTAAATAGGACAAAGCATCGAGACACAGAGACGTGCAGCTGTCACAGAGGAAGGTGATAAAGGGACACGGGGTTCCACCTGCTGGCAGACGCCAATCAAACCGATGCTTCAGATCAGAAAAAAATACTTTTTAAGATCAAGATTAAGATGTTAACAAAGGCATTCAAAGAAATATTAAATCATATTGATATGATATTAAGGATTTTTACTAGATTGTTACACCACTTTACATTTCTGAGTTATTAAATCATGAAAGTTTTTTTTTTTAAATGAATGAAACATGAATATAACAACTGTGTTTTTGTTGTTGTTTGTTTGTTTTTTTGCCACATGCATTTTCTTTTCATTATCTGGGACGTCCTTGTCATGGACCCACTTCCAGGTCATACCAGCACATGTGATGTTGTTGCACTGTATGACTGAGTGCTTTGTGTTTGTGCATGTTTACAGAGACATCACTAATAGCAGTGCGTGTGTGTATTAGACGATTTGAGACGTGTCACTAATGGCTCATCATGGAGTCCCTCCTCACTCAATGACCCATCGCATCCCTGAACGAACATCATCTGTCACTTTTCCCTCTCTATCTCTCCCCTTCTCCCTCTCTCCTCCTGCGGGAGTTGTGTTGCAGTTTTGTCGGTAACCTCTGGGGTCAGATTGAATATATACTCTCATAAACAACATCTATTATTCACCAGCTGACACTGATCCTCAGCCTCGTCTCCGGGAATGGCAGTCCGTCAAAGCATGAAATATATCCATCCATCCGTCCGCACTCTTTCATTAGGCATATCAATAAAAATCTGCCTCTGTTCTATTTAACCGAGCGCACACATCCCGCCTCAATGTTATGGAAATGATGCAACTCGTCCTCCGTATGACTCCTAAGTCATTTATGTCATTCTTTAAATATATTCATGGATTTTTAATAAATAACAAGCAAGATGTAAAGATGTATCTAAGATTTATCTAATGTAAAGACTTGCCGTTTGTTTACTTTTAGGCTATTTTCACTCAGAAAATGCCAGTAAATATCACAAGTAATTACAAAGAAACTGCAAGTAACATATTGAATTAAACATGAAATTTTGAAGTTGAAAGACTGAAATAGTATTTTCTTGTAAACCTTTGTCTTATTTACAATTGCATGGATGGCATTATGGAAACTTGGTGGCAATTTGGAAAAAAATCAGAAAGGTAATTGTGATTATTTCTCTCACAATTCTTTTTTTCTCGTAATTCTGAGATTATATCTTACAATTCAGACTTTTTTTCTCGCAAGTCTAAGAAAAATTCAATTGCATATAAACCAGATTGTGAGAAACGTTCACAATTTGCAAATAAAAAAATTGTCAAGATTGTCAAAGAAGTGTAGAGGATTGCTTAACAGTTCTATTCTTAAAGAAAGTTCTGAAATGTAAGGTATAAACTCGCAATTGCAAAGAAGTCAGAATTGTAAAATAGAAAGTTGAAGTTCCTTTTTTATTGTTACTGAAACAGAAAAATAAAGACTTCTAGAACTGTACACTTAAATATTGGAGATTCTTCAAACTCGACCTTGTCTGAGGGGGTGGGGGGGGGGGGATCGAGTTGCGAGATATAAACTTAGAATTGCAAGCTGTAAACTTGAAATTGCAAGAATATCAGAATTCTGAGTTTACATCTCACAATTTTTTTTATATCTCGCAATTCTGAGAAAAAAAGTCAATGTCGCAATTACCTTTTCAATTTTGCTCCATGGCAGGAACATACTTTCATACAGCATGTATACAGCAACTCTTTTAGATTCATTTTCCACCTGTCTCACATTTAGTGTGTTATGTATCTTTTGAAGCAGTCACATGAGTTTATCACACTTTCCTCAGGGAAAATGATGTCATGTGTCCTCATTAAATACATTCTCTATGGCTCCTGTATTTTCATATACTGCGAGAAATCCCCCCTAAACAACACCAATACATTATTTACTCACCCAGCTCTCCTTTATTCACCAGAACCCTCATTAGACAAGGCTAATGACACTACACAATGCTGGTCTTTCTGGCCCTGCTCTTTGTACAGGTCTTCATGTGTTTGGCCCATAATCCATTAGATCCCTCTGAGGGCTTATTACGCACAACTCTAATGCACATGCACATGGCTTACAGATGATGAGGAGGGCCTGTCCGTGCTTCTCAGGGGCTTTCCCGTCATTTTCTTTGGGAAAAAAGATGAAATGAGAAAACAAAGAGTTTGGGTGAGAAAGACACGACACTATAAAGCACAGGTCTGAATCAAGATAAGATAAAAATAAAGCTTCCAGATAATGGACAATATATAATGGTTTTTTTTTTTGTTGAAAGAAACCATTACTTGTATTCAGCAAGGGGCTCATTAAATTGATCAATAATGACAGTAAAAACATTTGTAATGTTTTTAACTTTCTAATCAATGAGCCCTGAAAAAAGGCAAATTTCTACAAAAATATTAAACAGCACAAGTGTTTACAATATTTATAATAAATGTTTCTTGTGCAGCAAATCAGCATATTAGAATGATTTCTGAAGGATCATGTGACACTGAATACTGGAGTAATGAGGCTGAAAATTAAGATTTACAACACAGTAATAAATTACATTTTAAACTATATTCATATTATTTTCAAGTGTATTAATATTTCACAATTTTACTGTGGTTTTTGTCACATCAATCCAGCCTTTATGGAGGCATGAGACATATTCAAAAAGCAACACACACACACACGGGGACTGTACTATTATATATTATATTGAATAAAAGTGTTAAATATATTACAGGTTAAAACGTATTTTTCATTTGAATATATTTACAAATGTATTTATTCATGTATATATTATTTAAATAATTCAATAATTATATTATATATATTAAGCCTCCATTTACCCCCAAACTCTCAAATCAATACAGTAGTGAGTGTGTCTGGATTTTTAAATAAATAAATAAAAATAACTGTACCCCCATTCACTCTCATTGCCATAAATTACATACAAATATTTTTTAAAATGCTGCATTATAATGATTTTTTAAATTCAAATCAGCATACCTTTAACGCAGTACACCAAATATTTAAAATACTTCAATTTTAATAATTTATCATTATGTTCTCTACACCACAGCAATGACAATCTGTGATAAATGCAATTTTCATGAAACATGATTGCGGCACCTGAACAGACCCTTTAATATACCAGTGCCAGTGTTGGGGGTAACGCATTACAAGTAACGCGAGTTACATAATCAGATTACTTTTTTAAAGTAACTAGTAAAGTAACTCATTACTTTTTAATTTAGAAGGAAATATCTGAGTTACTTTTTCAAATAAGTAACTCCAGTTACTTTGTTTCCCATGTATTGACCGACAGCTCTTGTGTTGCCATGTTGAGAGAAATCGGGAGTAAATGCAGAGGCGTTGTGTGCGCTGTGTGAACATGATGTTACTGCAGTTCTAGACTAAATGTGAACATGCATTTGCACAAAAACAGATTCAGTATTCCTCAAAATGAATAAAAACAGTCAAATGCAAACTCAGAATATTATACAAACCAGCAATAATTAAATATGTTAAATAAGACAAATATAATTTATGTATTTAATCCCATTTTATTAACCAATGTCTTTGCTACTGACCTTTGATGATCCAATTCAACCATACTATAAGCAAAAATTACACATTTGTGTTTTATTTTTGCTATTGCTGAATAGCGTTGAACTTTCTTCTCCTGCGTCATATTCTTCATGTGATTTGTTTGAGCTGCGCTCTCTGCTGTATAGATGTGAATTTACATTTCCTTCAGCCCGAGGCGCATTCGTTCTACTTTTGTTGTGAAAGGGCTTTTACATTTGTAAAAGGACTTTTTTATATTAAAAACAATCAGGCAAGCCCTGCCCAGATTTAAAAAGTAACTCAAAAGTAACGTAACGCATTACTTTCCATAAAAAGTAACTAAGTAACGTAATTAGTTACTTTTTTAGGGAGTAACGCAATATTGTAATGCATTACTTTTAAAGTAACTTTCCCCAACACTGACCAGTGCATATAGTACCAGGACAAATCGCATTGTGGGTATTTACTGAATATATAACGCTGGTTTTTTGCATTGAAATACTTTCAGCGAATCTGCCCCTGTGAGGCCTCTGTTACAAACTGCTCTCTCTTGGACGGCTTACGCTGGAGCTGCTGAGACACACCCGGGGCTTTCTGGTCCTCACGCTTACTGTCGGCAGCACGAGATTCGGCAATCACTTCCACATGTGACAGCCATCAAAAGCCACGAGAGCAGCCCTTCTCCAATTGGATCTCATTAAGAGCGGAAGCCGAAGCTGGCGTGGGGGTACGAGCCTTACATAAGGGAGACCTGGAGGACGGAGCGAACATCACTCGTTGGTTACAGAGTGGAGAGCAATTGCACACGTTTGAGAAACTGCTGTTTCTACTCTGCAAGTTATTGTGACACAAACCTGCACAAACATACATTTACAAAGAGCAAAACCTTGACCCGCGAAGAACGGTGGCTAATGCAGAGCAGATGGGAGCTCTCTCTCTCGCTCTCTCTGCTTGTCTTTCTCATTCTCTCTCTCTCTCGCGCGCTCACACACACACCTTTCAGTCTGTTTCTATCTCTCTTTTATGTGATCCATCAACACCTGTTGATATAAAGCAACAGCATTTTGCGGTTCGTAGGGTGAACTTCTGCGCGTAACTCAGTCCAGAACAGAGTAGCCGACTCGTAAATCAATTCCCCTGCATGAAACACATCCTAAGAGAGGAATAATGGGTACAGTATGGATGGTGTTAAAGAAATATAAATCACGCTGTTATAAAGTTATGAAAATCAGCTGATAAATGTATGCAATGGTGAGGCAGTTGTCGTTTCCATCTGATATATTAACTTGCTTGGCTGGTCTTGCGCAGCTTTGGTAAGCCGAAATGCTATATTCTGGATTTGTTCTCATAAAATATGGCAGATGCAATAGATGCAGCATCTGTATTGAAGGTACATTCACAACATGCACAAATCGTCAGCTCATCCGAATAAGTTGTAGTCACTTTGTTGCTGCAAATAGCTAAAGTAGAATCCCTGTATAAACCAAAACATGGCCAGCAGAGTCCTAGTCTCACATAGTCAGATGTTTGACTATCAGCATAAATTCTAGTCCAGTTTGCAGCTTATTCTAACCAAGAACCACCCACTCAGGAAAAGTTCCCCTGACTGACATGAAAAGCAATTTGTTTTGGTTTTTATGTTTTAACTAGTCGCAGATTTATTTGAACTTAACATGACATTAATAGACTAACATGGAGACACTCATTCAAATAATGAGTCACAATGTCAATCTGTGATCATCTGTATTGCCAAAAAAGCAAGGCAGAGACTTTGTAATACAAACTTTTGTATGTCCAAATCAAAGCTCTGAATATCTTTCAGAGATCTGATGCCACTAACCTGGAGAACTTTAGCAAAATCAGGTCTAGCTCTTTCTCAGAAGTGCTCTCTGTATCAACCTGGTAGCTCGTAAACATGACTTTGTTTCCAGGCAGAATGATGCACATCCAGCCAGTCTGATCGAATCTGATGAATTTCAGTCAGTGCTTGCCATTTTTGTGTGCATCCATCAGTGAATGGGCTGTGGGTGGTCTGAGGCTGATTTGTGACTGAGACTAACAGAGTCCCTATAAACCAGGGGTGCCCAAACTCGGTCCTGGAGGGCCGGTGTCCTGCAGAGTTTAGCTCCAACTTGCCTCAACACACCATCCTTAGTTTCTAGTATGCCTAGTAAGAGCTTGTTTAGCTGGTTCAGGTGTGTTTAATTGGGGTTGGAGCTAAACTCTGCAACCGGCCCTCCAGGACTGAGTTTGGACACCCCTGCTATAAACACAATTACACCTAATTATAAAAAAAAAAAAAAAAATGTTTTAACTCCCATTATTCTCAATGGTGATTCTGATTACTGTAATACATTATTCTATTAAATTGCATATTTAAAAAAAAATTATACTTTTTAAATAAACATTTTCATATCACATAATAAAATGTAACTGCTCCATTAAAATATTTTTATAAACCATAAGTTTTTGTCAATTCGCATTATTCTCACAGGTGATTCTGCTTACTTGTAGTTTCATTACAATAATTCATAGAAAAAAATTAAAACTACTGTATCATATAAACATTTTTTAAATACTTAAAAATATATATTTTTATTGTAATTCCTTTTTTGTAATTTTACTCAATTACATAAAAAAAATCTATTTTTAAAATACTGCATTATAGTTTTTTGTAATTACCATTATTTTCAAAGATTATTTTGATTAGTGTAATACTACATAAAATATTTTAATAGAAAAATACTGTATTATACAGTGAACATCAACCTTTTTAAGATATTAAGTCTTGTTTCCTGAAAAATGTATCAAAATTAAGTCAGTTTATGCTTAAAACAAGAGGAAAATATCTGCCAGTGGGAGAAGAAAAATATTGTTTTCATTTTGAATTAAATATATGTTTCTTACCACACTGACAGACATTTTTTCTTGTTTTGAGCATAAACTCATTTCACTTTGATACTTGATACTTTACTCACCCTCAACCCTGCTGTTGAACACAAAATAATATACTTTAAAAGATGTTAGTAACAAGTGTGAGGTAGCCAGTGACTTCCATAGTATTTTTTTCTATACTATGGAAGTCAATGGCTACCAGCAACTGTTTGGTTACCCACATTCTTCAAAACATCTTCTTCTGTGTTCAGTAGAAAATAGACACTCGTAGAGTTTTGGAACAACTTGAGGGTTGAGTTTTCATTTTTGGGTGAACTATCCCTTTAAGAATTTTAGATATTTGTACTGGGATTGTATTTTTTTTGCTTTTTTTACTTGCATAAATGCAAAGTAACGTTTGGTATTAAAACAATTTCATTAAACTGCTAATTGATATGTCCTTTAAGATATGCTACTGTAGCCTATGTAATGCGGTAAAGCAAGTATGTACAAGCAGTGCTTTCCTTCAATGACCCCTCCAGATTTTTCACTAAATGCGTTTTATTTCACCCAGCGGTGAAATCACACATATCTGAAGAGAACCACTGACTAAAAATATCTCCTCTCCACAAATGGAACACCATTCACATACACTTCTGAACAGCCCATACTGTACACGTGTGAGTGAACACACACTCACACAGTTCCGCCCCGGGTTCAGTTTGCCCTCAGTTCTCCTGATCTCCGGCCAATGTCCTGCCAGCGTTCTGGGTGGTCCCATTCCTGTGGTTCTGGCAACCCATCTGTCCACCGAGCCAGAATATTACAAACACACCCATTTACTTGTCTATATGACAGAGTGAGGTTAAATGACAAGATCATGAATGCTAGTGACCCTCCTATCCAGTGGTCCCATGTGCAGTACACGTACACATTGTGACCGGCCATCGTACAGCTCGAGAAGACTTCATATATAGTGACCTAGTAGAACGCGGTGACGGTTTTTTGTTTTTTTTTGTGTTTTTTTTTTTTTTTTTATGGGTTGCATTTTGGAGCTAACAGTGAAAAGCATGGTCCTGCATTGTCCAAGTTGAGCTTCAGGTAGAGTTTGGGTAAATTCCAAATAAATGGTTGCACTGAACCTGCAACCATCACAATTCATTCAGTGGCAAACATTTTGACACATTTCTGCCCAGGGTTGTTTATGGTGTCCAGAATACTCGTCATGCATTTTTATATATTATACTGTATTACAGTAATCAATCATCACTAAAAAAGGGAAATACAGTAAATTATAATGCATATTTATATAAAGTATTTATATATTTTTTTATGTAATTCAGTAAAATTACAAAAAATAAAACCGTATTTTTAAGTCAATTTGGTTTACAAGTAAATGTATCTTGATCTAAAGGGATAGTTCACCCGAAACTAAAAAAATTAATTTCATCATGTCAAGAATAAATCCTGATTTAAGAATTTGTAATGTGACTTGTAATGAAAAACAATATACCAAGTAAGAAAACCCTTTGTTTGCAGTGAAAACAGATCCAATACAAGCTTCGACAAGAATGACTGCCCTAAATTTAGTCCCGTTTCTCACACAAATAGCTTCAGAAATCATAAAATATAGTGCATGAATTGTCTGGACTACTTCTATGGTGCTTTTTTGGAACCCCTGGTCAAAATGAATACCGATAGCTTATCTAGTTAAATTTTTTGAGAAGTTTGGTATGGATAGCCTAGCAAATTACTTTTTCAAAGGATTTTAAATAAACTTCATGATCTCTCCAGGCTTTATATTACCCGAAAAAGGATGTAGTCGGGACACAGATCCGTCAACGCTAACCTCCAGAGGCATGTATACAGCTTTCCTGTGTGTCTCCTGTGTGCTGCTAGTTGTTCCACTCTGAAAGAGAATAAGAGAGTTTATCTTTCTGTTTGTCTCCTCTGAGAGAGCATTCACTTCATCTCAGCACTTACAGCTTATAAACTTACCCGGTAATCACGTTAGCTTTCAGCTTCCCCCGACACGGGCGGCCCGTCTCTGGCTAAAGAGACCTTTATAGCCCTATAATTGGCTCTCTTTCTGAGCCTGAAGAGAGAGACAAAAAGAGAAAACGGTGAAGCCGGAAGACAGAAAAAGACATACAGTATAGATACTTAAATGGATAGAAACAAAACTTAAAGAACAAACGCTGAAAGGCACATTAGTAATATAAACACATTAGTTTATTTTGTTTTGAACTCTATACATATAATGAACATTCTTTTGTTGTAATTTAAGGAAATGAAGTGGAAATTTGCCCTGATCAAGCTCAGGCACTTGTACTATTTTCACAAATGGCAAGAAAATTAAATTAAGATGCAATTAAAGAGCTAAAGTTTGTTATTGCTCAATCAGCTATTGACATTTATTTGATTAGAAATACAGTAAGAACAGCAATATTGCTAAATATTATTACAATTTAAATTAACTGTTTTCTGTTGTAATATATTGTAAAATGTAATTTATTCCTGAGATGCAAAGCTGAATTTTCAGCATCATTACTCCAGTCTTCAGTGTCACATGATCTTTCAGAAATCATTCTAATATGCTGATTTGCTGCTCACATTTTTTTATCATCAATGTTGAAAACAGCTGTGCTGATTATTATTTGTTGTGAAAACAGTGATACATTTTTTTTTTCCAGCATTAACTTAAGATAGAAGTTCGGAGATAGCAATTGTAACATATACTGATCTTGCTGAATTTAATGCATCCTTGCTGAATGAAAGCATTAATTACTTTATACATTTGAAACCAATTAATACACAAAATCTCAAAATCTCAACAAAAAAAAAAAATCTCAAATTTTGTTTGTTTTTTACATTTACATTAAAATATATATATATCAAAAGCTTTGTGTTTTCGTTTAGTCTGCTCTTTTGCTCCTTTATTTTACTCTCCACACATTTTTCATACTGCCCTCCCCTCGTTTTCTCTCTCTGTCTTTCCCTTGAGAGGTCATTGAGCTGAAGGTTAACACTTGATTCGATTCCACACCTATAAAACGCTCACTAACACTGAAAAATATTTGCTGTCAACATCTATCATATGATGCTTGTGTTGTTGACAGTACAGAGATTACAGTACGGTACTGTACTGAAAATGTCTGCAGAAGAATATCCTCCATGCAATATTACAGAAAAACCACTTCCAGTGTAGCAGATTTCAGATTTGATCAAAGCTGAGATTTTGTATGATGAGATCCCCAAATCTAAACACCAAATTAAGGCCCCCCAATGTAATATATTTATAATACATTCAGACACAACTGCAAGAAATATTGATAAAATATTAGGTAGACTATAAGACAAGTTGTGCTCAAAATTCACCCTCAAAATGCAAATTACGCATTCCTATCTGTCTAACACTCGGTCAGAGCGTCTTAGAGTGTAACCGGCCTATTCACACTGCCTGCAGTCAACTTTTTTTCCCCCCGAAACCAAAATATGAACTTATGTAGGACAAACTGAATGATTTTGAAGCATGATTATAGTCACAGCCAAAAGCTATGAAAAAAAGGAATAGAGGATGTCCCTGCTTTATAATTCCATCTGATTTTAGAGGCCATGTCTAAATGAAGTGTTTTAACACATTTAGATTGCCCTATAAATGCACTAATGATCATTTGTACACTCTTAAAAATAATGCTTTTTATTGGCATTGATGGTTCCATGAAGAACCTTTTGACAACTATGGAACCTTTCTATTCCACAAAAGGTTCTTAGTGGAAAAAGGTTCTGCAGATTACTAAAATGTTCTTCTAAATGGTTCTTTTAAGAACTGTTCACTGAAAGGTTCTTTGAGGAATCAAAAATGGTTCTTCTATGGCATCGTTGCAAAACCCCCCATTTGGGACATTGATGGTTCCATGAAAAACCTTAAATTTGAAACTTTCAATAGCACGAAATGTTCTTTAGAATGCAAAAAGTTTCTTTAAGTTTTTAAAATGTTCTTCACTTTAAGAAAAACATTTCTTTTTAAGAATTGTTCACTGAAAAGTTCTTTGGGGAACCAAAAATGGTTCTTCTATGGCATCACTGTGAAAACCACCTTTTGGAACCTTTATTTTAGAATCGAAGACTAAAAAAATGTGTTTTAAAGGGGTCATCGGATGCTACATGCACTTTTACAAGTTGTTTGAACTGAAATGTGTGTTGGCAGTGTGTGTACACAACCACCCTATAATGATAAAAATCCACCCAGTGTTTTTTTTTTTATCTGGTTAAATGTTTTCCCCTTTCTCAAATCGAGCCGATCTCAGATGCCTGTCTGTGTGACGTCACACAGACAGGCCCCTCCCACGATAGTTTGATTGACAGCCGCGTTTCAAAAAATGCCCCTCCACCCCACGTGTTTGATTGACAGATCGTTTAGCAAAGATTGACTGGCGTCTTACCTTAGCCCCGCCTGGTTGATCCGTCAGCAGTCCACCAGTGTTTTTCATTTCACCGCCGGAGCAGATGTACACAAGAATGACTCCTGATTGATTGAGGTGTTCTGTTGTTGGATGTTATAATGAACATAGCAGTCGTCATTTACTCACGACATCTGAGCCGCTGAAGACGCAGTGGATTACGTTTGTTTTTGAAGGGAATGCGCCCCTGATCTACATAAATGCATCTATGTTCATGCGAATCATTCATGATCCAGCCTCATCTACAGAAGAAGTGAGTATAATGTTTTGTAATGAATCTTTGCAAATCGCCTTTCCTAATAATGTGCTAATTAGCAAGATTCACGATGAATGCGTCTAAAGTAAACAGTCTCTCTGAGAGCAGCTCGAGAGAGGGGCGGGTCCGCAGAGTTCATTAACATTTAAAGGAAAATGCTACGCAAACGGCTTGATCTGGAAAGAGTTGTTTTTGACAGGGTAAAAAGGTGTTTTTACACTACCATTGAGAAATTTTAACCAAACTATGTTACAGACTTTTCATTAAGACCCTAAAGAATCATATCAACTTGTGGAAAATGGGCATCCTATGACCCCTTTAAGTTTTTTTGGTCTGTCACTGCCATGAAAACCCTGTTTTAGAACATGTATTTTTAAAGGTGCCATAGAATGCATTGGTAAAATATTTGAAACTGTTCTCTGATATCTACATAGAAGGTATGTGGCTTAGGTAAGGGCAAACATTTTTACATGTCCATTTACAAC
The DNA here is from genome assembly GCA_018155175.1 of Sinocyclocheilus anophthalmus. Lineage (NCBI taxonomy): Eukaryota > Metazoa > Chordata > Actinopteri > Cypriniformes > Cyprinidae > Sinocyclocheilus > Sinocyclocheilus anophthalmus. Next base: position 112,179 of record JADLZN010012098.1, on the reverse strand, counting down.
CCTAGGATTTGTCCCTAGAATTAAATGGTCTGTAATTACCTTATTTGGAAGGGTCATGAATAATAATGTTGAGCTCTGCTCTGATTGGCTGTTTCACAGCGCGGGCTCATTTCAGTAACTCACACAGCAAACAGATCTCTACTGTCCAATGTGAACGATGGAGAGATTAGGCATCCAACCTTATATGTTTGAGCCTGTATCAGTCGAAGATACAGATTTTGAGAGATTTTGCAAGAATGTTTAGCATCCAGGGTATGAACATGATCGCTGCGAGACGCTGGCGGAGTGAACGAGTCTTGAGAGAGAGTCGTGAGTGAAGGCGTGGGCGCAGCCTCTGTGTTGCCAGATCCTGGTTTTATAAGCGTTTTAGGACTTGTCTTTTCCACTTGTCTTTTTTGACACTTTAGAAAGTTAATAAAGTAGGATGTTGCAGTTTAGGGTCAGCGACAGCGGCGTCATGCCCATTCAAAGTGAGCTTTTTGAGCCAAGTGGATTTTGAATGCAGCTTCCAAAAGACAAAAAATAGCCAATTAATATTTTCTATATTTAATACAATAACACCGGCGTGATTAGAACGTTCAGTGCATCATATCATCAGCTGCTAAATTCAAATCTGCGTTCGCTGGCTGGCGCTGAGCCAGAGACAGACGCGGGTTTTTACAGCACTGCACATTAACCAATCAAACACAATACTGTTGAGCTTATGAGTGCAATGACCAATCAGAGGTGTTCAGATGAGTCATCGCTAAAATGCCGGTGTTTTCTTCACTCGCTCGCTGACTGAATACCTCTTTCTGGCGAATTTTCTTGTTAGAAACAACAAAGAGCAAATGTGTGTACGAATCTGTAAGAGATTAATTTCATAGTGTAAACAGCTTCAGTGATTTTCATAAAAGTGATGTGACGTGGCCAAGTATGGTGACCCATACTCGGAATTAGTGCTCTGCATTTACCCATCCAAAGTGCGCACACACACAGCAGTGAACACACACAAACCGTGAAAACACACCCGGAGCAGTGGGCAGCCAATTATGCTGCGGCGCCCGGGGAGCAGTTAGTGGTTCGGTGTCTTGCTCAAGGGCACCTTGTCGTGGTATTGATGGTGGGAGAGAGCGTTGTACATTCACTCCCCCACCTACAATCCCTGCTGGTACGAGACTCGAACCCCCAACCTTTGGGTTACGAGTCACACTCTCGAACCATTAGGCCACGACTTCCCCTGATGGATGCCACGACTTCCTTCCCCCCTGCTGTGGGGCCACGACCTTCCCCCTGATGTGGGAAGTCGTGTGTCAATGATATAGTTTTTGAGAGTGCTTGAACTAGACTGTCAGTGAAAATGTTCTTTGATAATGTAAGTGTTCTTTGCTCGTCTTTCTGTACAATGAAAGTTTTAGTAGCCTAACTTGCAATGTTTTTATTCACATTAACTTTCAATGTTAAATTTACATTAAATATAAAGTCAGTCGTATTAAAACTATGTTATTTCATGACACCCATATCTGTTAATTAAGTAAACAGCAGTTTTTTATGCATAGTTAATAGACTACATTATTATGTTACTTTGACCATCGCCCACTATAGATCAACAATCTATAAAGGTGAGAATCAAGATAATTCATGATATAGATAATGCGTTTGGGAATGTTTAGAATAAACAGGAAAAAAATAAATAAATCAAGAGCCGCGTTGTGGCTGCTGTGTGTCAATGCCGACCCCCCCCCCCCCCCCCCACCCCGAGTCGTCCCCCTTCAACAATATGAGTGCATGAACGCCCCTGGTCGCGATATCTTTATCTTATCTTAATTGCAAAAGATTTGAAATAATTTTGGTTTATTTGTATTTATTTATCGGTTTTTGTTTGTTTTAGTAGCAATATCTGGCAACACTGCATTGATGATTCGACTGTGCAGGTCCGGCTGGCCTGAACTGGTCGGTATCTTCATGAAATTGTAGGGGGCGTAAACATTAATGATCCCGACTGTAATGTCACAGTCTTTTCTGTTGGTATTCTCCTTTTTTTTTTTTTCCCGGGGTGCCTTTTGCGCACACGAGATTTACATAAGAAGGAGGAAACAATGGTGTTTGAGGCTCACGGTATGTCATTTCCATGTAAAGAACTCTTATTATTCAACTATGCCAAGATAAATGCAGTTTTCCATTCTATGGCACCTCTAAGAGTGCGAGCTGAAGCAAAGGTTCATCATGTGTACCACAGTATATTCTTGTAGTTTGCGGCCCTCATGGGACGTCCGATCAGTGAGTGGGTTCTGAGAGCCGATACGAGCCCTGGCACAGGTGTCTGACCGATCGCGCCGGGCGTTCTCTCTCACCTCCTCCATCACTGTCACCCACAGCAGCCCACCCGGAGCCAGCACCACATCTAACCAGCACCAGACCGCCGGCTCTAGCCATCCGTCAGTCTCCCCCACCCCACGCTACATTTGCAAATCATTTATTTTGCTTTGGTTTCCTGTACTCTTCTGGTTTCCCCCCTACTCTTCCTCCTCTTGATCAGGAGTCGGAGACATCTGGAAGTCATTTTAAAAAAACGCTTTAGTGTAATGTTGCTTGTGTTGCCTATCTGCGACGCTTTTCACATTCACGCTCTGTATTACTGAAAAGTCGCTGGAGACAGAGCCATAGAGAGGGAGGGAGAGAATGGGTTATTCAGTCAAAGCCTGCAAAAATGATGGCCTTTAAACGGTATGCAAGTAAACACAGAATTAGCCAAACGCTAAGTAGTACTAGAAATGGATCAGTACTAGATTTGTCTTGGTTTGATACATTTTTTTTATATTTTATAATTAGTTACTTATGTTTGCCAAGCCTGCATTTATTTGATCAAAAATACAGTAAAAAAACAATAATATTGGGAAAATTATTACAATTAGAGTTTTTTTTTTCTGTTTCAATATATTTCAAAATGTAAATTATTCCTGTGATGCAAAGTTGAATTTTCAGAATAATTACTTCAGTCTTCAGTGTCACATGATCCTTCGGGAATCATTCTAATATGCTGATTTGCTGCTCAAGAAACATTTCTCTTTTTTTGAAAACAGTTGTGCTGCTTAATAGAAAGTTAGAATCATCAATGCAGTGTTGCCAGATATTGCTACTAAAACAAACAAACAGTATCTTTGTCAAGACAACATAATTATTATTTTCTTCTGGACAAACTGATGGACTTTTAATGAGACAAAAACAAAGCGATCAAATAAAAGCCCCACGCAGACATGGCTGCTGTAACTCAGCGCTCAGTAGACGTTGAGTTTATTATTCAGCACGCTCAGCAGAAACAGATCTCAGCGCTGTACTTAAGTCACTGGTAAAGATTTTACATTAGGACTTTAACTCTCTCTAAATGCTCTGTCTATTTTTAATGAGCTGGAGTCCAGAGTTCTGCAGCAGAGACGCACACCAAGAATGTCAATGTTAAGCTGATATTGACTAGACAAAAATGCTTGTTCCAGCAGCAAAAAAAAGCATGATTATCCATGCAGTACAACATATAATATATAATGCTGGGTTAAATACAACCCAACTCTGGGTAAAATATGGACAAACCCAGCAACCCAACCTTCTGGTAGACCCATTTTGCCATATTTTACCCATCTGTGTTGTATTTATAATTTAATATATATTTATCGATTAGATATAATTTTTGCTTTCTAAATAATAATATTAAAATGTAAAATATTATACACATATATATCTAATATATATATATTAGAATATATATAACAATTAAATTTAATATATCTTTTAGAAAGTAATAATAGTATCTAATATTAAATAAAAAAGCCTATAGACACATACAATTATTAAATGAACAAAATTCTAATAAAATAAACATGTACAATTAAAGCTAATTAAAAATATTATTAATATGCTAATGGTATATAAAATACTAACTAAACAAAACTTCTACAGCAGTAATGTAGACTCATCTTGCAAATACGGCTGTCGTTTTGATGCAGGCATTTATCAGTATTCCCAGGACATCATCAGGTCGTAGTTCCATGGAACCTTTTTGTTTCTAAATCTTATATGCGTTGCAGTTCTCTCAGGCATCTACTCTTCCTCTTTATCTTAAATCACACGGGATATAAAAATGCTGATACCTTCTGGATTTAATTGTTTCTTCTGCATGGTTTGGTTGTTCTTCCAGTGCACAGTCTATTGCTGAAGCTGTTTTGTCTTTGACAGTAGTGTAAACACTATTCCTACTTTAGTGGTTACCCCTCAGAGGTTTGGACATAGACTCCAGCACGAGATAGAGACAATCCATCAACGTTTATTTAGAACATCGCAGACACTACAAACTACCCCACCACACAGGTTTGTTTCACACTGAACTTTGCTGATACTGGCTGGTAACACGCCAAATCAACTTCCTTCTTGCATTGTGAGCACTGTTTACTTGTTGATAAAGTTATCAAAGTGATGTTATGGTGTTTTGGGTGTTGTCAGACTCGCTATTTCCGTTTCTAGTGTGTTATGAGCACTTTAGCACGTTGAATCCATTTACTACGTGTTCTGCGTAGTTTAAAACTTTTGCTATCCCGTTCTAGTGGTACATTCCTTGGCCCAAGAAGTTTTTGCAGTGCATAAATGTTTTTTTGCAAAGTTGCTGCTGTAAGCTGTTGTGGGTGTTTCATAATGATTCCTAGATTATTGGTAGAGGCCGATGCATTTAAATAGCAAAAACTTCAATCAGTCAAACAAAAAACGTTTCACAAAAAAACTTAATTTCACTGTTTTTTGATCCTGACAAAATGACAGCTAACATTAATTGACTAATCTTATCAGCAGCACATGTGAAAGTGTGAAAGAGTACTAGTCAGTTGAAATCACTATCATACTAATTAGATTGTAAGAGCAGACTGATTGCTATAAAAGGAGGGAAGAAGCACTTCCAATTATTGTGTTCTTGTTAGCAATGGTTACCTCCAAAGAAACACGTGCAGCATTATCGCTTTGCATCAAAATGGCCTCACATGCAAGGAAATTGCTACAAGAATATTGCACCTGAAAGAACCATTTACCGGATCATCAAGAACTTCAAGGATAGAGGTTCGACTGCAGTGAAGAAGTCTTCAGGACATCCCAGAGTTTCCAGCAAGCGCCAGGACTGTCTCCTCCTGAGGAGTCAGCTCTGGAATCATGTCTCCAGCAGTGCAGAGCTTGCTCAGGAGTGGCAGCAGGTTGGTGAGAGCATCTGCACACACAGTGAGGCCAAGACTTTTGGACAACGGCCTGGTGTCAAGAAGGGCAGCAAAGAAGCCACTTCTCTCCAAGAAAAACATCATGGACAGATTTAAATTCTGCAGGGAGTACAAGGATTGGAGAGCAGAAGACTGGTGCAAAGTTACACTCTGATGAAGCGCCCTTCCGACTGTTTGGGACATCTGGAAAATTGATTGTTCGGAGAAGAAAAGGTGAACACTACCATGAGTCCTGTATTGTGCCAACAGTGAAGCATCCTGAGACCATCTATGTGTGGGGTTGCTTTTCAACCAAGGAAGTGGGCTCTCTCATAATTCTGCCCAAAAACACAGCTATGAATAAAGAATAGTATCAAAACGTCCTGCAAGAGCGACTTCTTCCAACGATCCATGAGCAATTTGGTGATGATCCGTGCATTTTCCAGCATGATGGAGCACCATGTCACAAAGCAAGAGTGATAAAGAAGTGGCTCGAAGATCATTACATTGAAATGTTGGATCTGTGGCCAGGCAGCACCACGGATCTCAATTCCATAGAGAACCTGTGGTCAGTCCTCAAAAGGCGAGTGGACAAGCAGAAGCCCACAAATTGTGATCAACTCCAAGAACTAATAAGGCAAGAATGGATCGCCATCAGTAAGGATTTGGCCCAGAAGCTAATATCCAGCATGCCAGAGCGAATTGCAGAGGTTATGAAGAACAAGGGTCAACACTGTAAATATTGATTCATTGTATTTTTTTTGCCAATAAAGGCCTTTAAACCTTACGCTATGCTTATCATTGTTTTTCAGTATACCATAGATGCGTGGAAAAATTATCTACAAATACTGAAGCAGCAAAATTTGCAAAACACAAAATTTGTCACTGCCCAAACTTTTGGCCACGACTGTACTGCACCCTTTGTGTGTCCTGAACAGTTTTTAGCGTATTGCTATCCGTGTTCTAGCGTTTTCTGTTGGGGGGCCCATTTTTTTTTTGTTTTTAACGGGTTGCTACTATCCAGTTTCTTGCGTATTCTGCATATTCTTAGCGTGTTGCAATCCAGATTCTAGCATGTTCTGTGCTGTTTTAGCGTGTTGCTATCCAATTTCTAGCGTGTTTTGCAACCTTTGTGTTTCTTGAGCCATTTTAGCGTGCTGCTATCCAGTTTTTTGCGTGTTCTGCGCCATTTTAGCGTGCTGCTATCCAGTTTTTTGCGTGTTCTGCGCCATTTTAGCATGTTGCTACTATCCAGTTTCTAGCGTGTTCTGTGCAGTTTTAGCATGTTTTTATCCAGATTCTTGCGTGTTCTGCGTATTTTTAGCGTGTTGCTATCCAGTTTCTAGCGTGTTCTATGCTGTTTTAGCATGTTGCCATCCAATTTCTAGCGGTTCCTGTGCTGTTTTTAGCATGTTTCTAGCCAATTTTCTATAGCGTGTTTTGCACCCTTTGTGTGTCTTGAGCCATTTTAGCGTGTTGCTATTCAGTTTTTTTGCGGGGGGTGGGGTGTTCTGCGCCATCTAGCGTGTTGCTACTAATCCTTTCTAGTGTTGTTCTGTGCCTGTTTTAGCAGTTGCTATAGGGCTGTGGCGATTAATCTGCAATCATCATAAATCGCGATGTGAGCTTGCACGATTTCTAAATCGTTTTATAGCACGATTTTCCACACCCCCAACCTCCCGCAGTATGCTATCCGAACCAATCAGAATGCAGCGCGTCTAAATGGAGCACGAGAACAGAACAGACCGGGCGGGCATACAAACGTAACGCCAGGTTCACACACTCTATGCACACAATTTTTTCCGTGCCCATGTTATGTATCAAACGTTCACAACTGCCATGCGATTTTGTTCCGCAGTGCGCTCCAGGAGCAGTGTGTCTGCAGCAGTCATGCTGCGATCGTTTCCGCACGGAATCTATTTCTGCTGTGCTGCACACGCTGAATTAAAGTGACAGCGCATTATTCGCGGTAAAAATTAACATGGATTGACACGGAAATGTAGTAATTACACCATAAATGCATATAATTAAAGTATACTGTGTTTCACAGTCAACACATGGTTTTTTGGCTAGATTTAAAACAAGGAAAAGTGTACTTTTAGATAAACAAGGCAATAATATGTTGTACTCGTGGTGGTAGTTAAACAAAGTTTTATTTATTGAGTTTAAACGTGAATATGTCTATGAAAGATTGTATTACTATACTGTGATAAAAAAGAATCACAATGCTGAAAAAGCATTTTCAGAAACAACGTTTGGATTGGAAATCAAAATAATGGATAAATGTTGTGTTTGTGGTAAACAGCTGCGGATCAGGAGTGGACTGTAAACGTGTCCTGTGCGAAAGCAAAATGAGTCCGTGCTGCTTCTGCACCGCATACACATACTGTATACGCACTGCAGACGGAGTACGTGGGAACTTGACGCAAAAAATCTAGTTCAACATCTGAGGCAACGCCACAAAGAGCTCTATGACCAATGCATGGCAAAAAAAATCCCTGGACACTATTATTCTAGAGACATTTTGTTACACCTTTTACTTAGTGATTATTTTGCCTTATGTCTGTTCTAAAGACATGTTACAGCTTTTTGATAAAGCTCTAATTGGTTTTCTTTTGGAAATATGTTTCAAATTCACACTGAATGCATTAATGATTAATGTGTGTGTCAAAATCGTGATTAAAATCGAAATCGCAAAATTGATTTTTTTTCCATATCGTACAGCCCTAGTTGCTATCCAGTTTCTAGTGTGTTCTGTGCTGTTTTAGCGTGTTGCTATCCAGTTTCTAGCGTGTTCTGCACCCTTTGTGTGTCTTGAGCCGTTTTAGTGTGTTGCTATCCAGTTTCTAGCATGCTCTGTGCAGTTTTAGTGTGTTGCTATCCATTCATTGTTTTTTCACGCAAAGTTTATATGACACTGCCTTTTCTTTAATGTAAATATATGGGATTTTATGTCTTTATCATTTGCCAAGCAAGTACCTGAAAGTCTGATGCACACGTATCTGCAAAAATCCTCATGATTTAATGAATCATTCATGTCTGTATCCAAAATACTGCAGGATGACTTACACACTAAAGTTTAATACTTAAGATTAGGAGTTTGGCAAGCAACAATAAGCCTGTATTTCACAAAATAAGCAAATGGAACAGAAGTTTAAAGCGACAAAATACAAAATAAAGCTAAATTCCTTATGTTAAAATAAAAATTCCTGTTTAATGTGTGAAATATTACAAACTTGATAAAGCTTGAGACTGACGTTCAAAAGATTGACTGAAGAGACTCATATGAATGAAAACCCAGCAGAAGGAATATAGGGACCTTACAGAATACAATAATATCCATTCAGAGATATATCTGAATTGCAGCTATTTCTTTAAAGAATGCATTAGAGTCACCTAATATATGTAATATGAGCTTGCCTGTACTTAAACACACAGGCTGAATGCATGATGATGGCAGTAGTTTAAGTATAGGGTATGTCCTTCAGAGCGAACGCCTGGTGATTCACTTTCTCCATCGCTCTGATCCTGACCAGAAACGCTGGTGTTTATGGGCCTGTGGTCTACAAACTCACACAGGTTACACAATGTTTGTGTCTTTGCAAGGTTAGTGTTAGCCAAGCCTGACTTTTAACGGTTGTCAGTGCTGGGTAGTAACTGATTACATGTAATCTGGATTACGTAATCAGATAACAAAAATTAAGTACTTGTAAATAGTAGGGATGCACCGAATGTTCGGCAACCGAAATTAAGCGAATAAGTGAAAAGACCGAATAAATTGTACCGAACAAAGACAATCAACTTGAAACTTGATTAAAATCGCAAAATGCCCTTAAACAATTAAATAAACTGCAGAATGTTATGTTTTCTAATACACGCAGGAATTGCACGTGTTCAGACAGCGCTGCACGAGCTCGTGACGGCAGGGTTCAAAGTCCAAAGCACGAGGGAAATCTGCGCTGAAACTGTGTTACTCGTCAGCTGCTCAGTAAAATTTGTATAATGTTTTACAAGGCATGTGACAAGTGCGATACTCAACAACCGTCTCCCAATTCGTAATGTATAATATTTGTGTCAACAAAAGAAGCCGCGGTCTTCCGCGGGTTTTTGCCCAATAAAGTTGAGTACAAAAGCAAGACTGCCATCTCTTATTAAATGGTATTGTAATTTTTCCTGCTTGCACAACACGGACAAGAATAATTACCACAGCGCTATTAATACATTTAATCGTAAGAACATTACACACGTGTTCTGACTTAGGGTCTAAATATTTTCTTAATGTGGTAAAATAACGTCTTTTTCTCGGCTCAGCAAGGCGGCATTTATTTGTACAGGAAATAATGTACGTACCTGACTTGAAGAAGAAGGGGGTCTAAAAAATGGCCCAAAAAATATTATTTTACTAACTTAGTAATTTTAAGTTAAATTGTGCTTTGTAGGTATAATGTCTGCTAGAATGTTAAAAATGTTTCATGTTTAAGTGCTATTTGTTAAATTGCGTTTTTGTTAAAAAAATGATTTCTTTTCTTTAAAAGCAAGACAACAAAAAAGTCTAATTTGGGCCTATTATAATTTATGCAATGGGGTGAAAAAATTCCTGGGGGGGGGTGCAAAACCGTGTTCGTATTCGTCCTTCAGCACAGTGTTTTCATTTGTTCGGCTTTCGCCAAGATTTTTCATTTCGTGCAATCCCTGGTAAATAGCATGGCTATTTAGGTTACTAAAACTAAAACCAAAACCGTGAAAAATCATCTTGTTAAAAATATATTAACTGAAATAAATTTATATTAAAATAGCTATTGCCACGGGCAACATCTTCTCATAGTATCGTAGTTTTACCTGAAGTACTAAATAACCTTTAATTAAAATTGTAACAAGGAAAACATAAACACAGACAAATAAAGCCTGATTCACTATTAAACCTACTAAAGTAACACTGATAATTTATATATTACATTTTAAATATTCATACACTCAGGTTAAATATTTATTTCTTAATATTACTATTATTCAACGGTGGCAGTAAATTATGTGAATTAAACTAAGGATTATGTGACATACAGGTAAACAAATCAAACATTTTTTTAGTGTTCAAGTGTTTTATTTTTATTTATTTATTTATTATTATTTTAGCTTACTTAGTAGACTTTCATCAACTCTAAAACCCCCTTCAGTTTCTTCACAGGTCTTTCATGTCCTTGATAAAAATAAAATATATTTTTCCTTAACACTTTTACATGTTTTCTATATAGAATAGACTTTTTTATATGAATATGGTCAAAAGTAATCTATAGTAGTCAGAATATATTACCTAAAATGTGTCATTTTAATAGATTACGGGACTAACTACAATTTTCAAACTTATTCTTGCCCTGAACTGACGTATGAACATTTGTTTTGTTTTTGCATGCAATATTGGACATTCAGCCTAGCATATTTATTTCATTACATTCCTTTGTAGTATTTCACATATTAGAATCAATGTTGTTTTCAGGCAGAGGCAGAATGAAGCATGTTTTAGTCTGTGTGGCCTTCAGTGTAAAACAAGGGCTCACCGACCCGCCCGCAAGCAAATAATGTCAAAAAGCAATTAATATCCTAATACCACCATCAGCTGCCAAAGCCTCTCCACCTCTCTCTGTCTCTCTTGCACTCTTTATTCCTCCATCAGGCCATGGTTTCCCTGAGGTCCTGGTGGTCAGATGCGGTTTTCGGGGCAAGAGGACTTGGAGTGTGGGCAGTGCGGTCCTTCTCATTTCTAAAAAAAAACACAAAAAAAACAGAGACTCATCTAATGCAATGCAGCTCTTTCTCAATCCATTACACTAAGGACGGGGTCACTCTGGGTTAACACTAATAGTCTGGCTTGTGGACTCTCATTAGGATGAAATGCATCTAAAATGCAGTGCACTATTCTACATATACATTTTTTCCTTGATGTTTCCATCTAATTTAAGTTTTTTAATTGTAAAATTTCAAATTAAGATATGATCAAATTATCAAATGTTTTTTTTTTGCATTTAAAATGAAATAGTGAAATGCAACTACACATATAATCAATTGCATATAGCAGTGAACACACATATAGACCCTTGTATATAATTTTTTTATAGAATATTTATTTTACTGTATATTTCTTCTTTAAAATTACTTATGTATTAATTAATGATTTTAAATAAATCAAATATTTCCAAAAAAATCTGTAAATATTTTCATATATAAAAACATTTTATGTTGTCTATATGATTTATATTTATTTTAAAACTATAGTTTACAATATTTTACTGCCAAATACAACAAGTGTAAACTTACAGTAAAATATATTTTATTCTGTAAAATTATGCTACATATATGCATGTATATGTATAAATGTATATATAGTGTATAGTATAGCATAGTATAGTATATAGTATACAGAGTGTGCGTCACATGCTAAATAAGGATTTATCAGACTATAAAACGCTGTCCGGAAAAACTATGGAAGACTTTTAGAAGAAAACAATGAAAGAGACAAATGCAGTTCTTTGCATGTACAAACCACCAGAAAGACAAGAGAAACTCTGTTTTATACGTTCCTTGCAGACCACAAGTGAATTTGGATGTGAAGCTGCATGTGTTCTTCCTCTTACAATGATCTCTCATTTCTGTGATTTCCTAGAAGAGGAAATGAAAGGAGTGAGACACAGACACAGAGGGTGAGTGTGGTTCTCCTGTGCACCCAGGCCCACACACCTCGCCTGTCTGGGCGGCACAGCGTTTCAACACCACCTCACCTACTAAACCAACAGCCAATTACAGCTGAGTCAGTGTAGACATGCAGACAAACCACCGGCCGTGTGCTACTTTTAGCTTTATGTTTCTGTACGATCAGCACAGGGTGGCTCGCTCCACGCGAATTTTCAATTCTGTGAATTACTGTAGATGTATCAAGCTTTTTTCCCTGGCAAATACTTGCTTGTTTGCTCAGTGGTCATTTGAGGTTACCACCAGGAATATAGAGCCTGAAAATTACTTTTTTTCCCCTAAAACAATTTTTTGGCTGAAAATTAAAAAAATAAAAACTTAAAAAATTTAAAAGATTTAAAATCCTAAAATAAACGACCGTTGGTTGGTTACCCATAAGCTACTGTATCTACTCTGAACATGTAGTATAATTTTTACAGTAAAATTTATAAAAAAAAAAAGTTTTTTAAATAAATTAAATTCTCTATTGTACAGAAAATATTTTAAAAATAAACGTTATATATATTTAAACATTTCAGATATTAACCTGTTTCAAGTTGATTTATAAAAATATATTCTATTTTTTTGTTTTTAAAAAAACCGAATAAAAAGTGTACCTAATTTTTTTTTATTTATGTAATATTTAGAGGGAATTTAGTTCAAGTTGAAATATTAACTTTTTGGTTAAGGTTTAATTCATTTTAATTAATCATTTTAAAAAATACTTTTTTTTTATTTCAACAGAAAACAAATGCTAAAATAAAGACAGGTTAACTGTAAGTTACTTTACCATATATGATAAAAGGTATTTTAGCAAAACAATATTTAATTAAATTGAATTAGTGTAAACTAATTTGTAAACTATATATATATATACAGTTAGACAGTTTGAAATATGTTGAAATATAAACATTATTTCAGTGTAATCGGAGACAAGCCGCTGCATGAATGCAAGAAATCATAACATTAATATAGTGGCTGAAGGTACACCTGACAGTTTGAAGCAGCCTAATTTTGAATAGATAACAAATCTAACCATTTTTTTTCCCTCACTTAATGTAAATGATTTAATGCATATTTACTTCACATAAGCTGAAGTTGGCAAGCTGATGTGCAGGAGTCTGACGGTGGTGATCAGGCCTGTATCTCTGTTAAACTGCATTCAGCGCCCATTGATTTCCTCTCCCCCTCGCTGACGGCTCTGATAGGGAGCAGTCATAATTCTCTGCACTCGAGAGATTAAATTCCTGTATCGCTGTCAGCTACATTAACTCACTTCCTGGATCTAAACCCTATTAGCGTAGCAGGCTTCGCTAACATTAATAAATCAATGCTCCTGATGGCAGATGAAGATCCGGCGCTACTGTATGCTCTGCTGATGAAGGTGATGCGAATAACTCGAGTTATGTCTGATAGCATTACAATTATGAGTTCTATCTGATAGCATTAAAATTCTAAAGACACTTACAAAACGGGTCAGAGCAGCTATTTGCAGATCATTTTACAAAATTATTTTCATTTTTGTAGACCATTATCTGATAAAATGCACTTAAAAAGTTCATGATCAGAAAAACCATGAAAGTTGATCTCATGTTCCTCCTCAAGTGACGAAAATCCTGAAGAAGAGCTGTGAAACCCGGCCTTTTAAAATAACACTGTTATCATTAACAACACATTAATTATGCTGACCTGCATTTAAAGTTGTATCGCTCTTCTAAGACCAACAATTCTCCTACAGCTTTTAAACTCCACTTTTGTTGTACAGTATCTTGTATCTAATGAGATGAGATTAAATGAAATGAGAAGAATCTAGAGGAGAAGATATGGGACAATAAATGAAAAAAGACAAGACAAGAATGGATGAGATCAGAGAATTGAGAAAAGATGGGAAGAGCTGAGATGAGATGATAAGAGCTGAAAACAAGTGAGAAGAGGAAGAAAGGAACAGAAGAAGAGATGTGATGAGATATAAAAGTAAAGAAAAAATAAATTAAATAAGAAGAGAAAAGAAGTGCTTCAAATTGGCATAGAGATTTGTATTTTCTTTATATATTTCAGAATATTTATTTAATTGGCTTTTCTAGACCAAGGTGAAAGCAGTGTTATTTCAGTAAAGATATAATATATAGTGTTATCATTTATTATTATTTGAATATTAACTTCCTTTTTATATTTTCAGTTTTCATTCAATTTTTAGTAATTGTTATATATACGATTATTTTGATTAGTTTTTAAAATAAAACTAATAAAATGTTTTTAGTTTTAATTATTTTGTATTATTATTATTATTATGTCACCAAGGCAACATTTCACATTTAATGTCATTTTTAATTTCACATATTTTTTTTTTAGTTTAAGTTTTTATTTAACATTTACATCTCATTTTATTTCAGCTTTATTTCATTTACTTTTTTTAAATTACTTATTTTAAAGAAGCTTTAGTTTTATTTAACGGTAACAAAACTGCACATTTCATTTTCCAGAATGCATTAACTGTTAAAAAATTTTGAACTGCGATTCAGTAAATTCTACTTCCTGTCATTCCAAATCAAATTCCAAGTAATTCAGGAGAAGAGAAGAGAAGAAATTTTTAGTTCCTCAAAGAAAGTTTCAGTGACCAGTTCTCAAAAGAACCATTTTTCTGAGTGTGAGGAACATCTGAATCATCTAAAGAACCTTTTCTCCCCACTATAAATAAGTGTAAATAAGGTTCCATGAATGTTAAAGGTTCTTCGTGGAACCACAGATGCCAATAAAGAACCTTTACTTTTAATAGAGAAGAGAAGAGAAGAGAAGAGAAAAGAAAAGCTCTACAGCTCTACAGCAAACTGAGTAAATCATGATATATTCTCAACCTCAAGAAGCCAAAGAGAAATCAATTCCCATCACCATGATCGCTGATCCTTTAAGATTTATTTCTGAAGACCTCGTCTGATGTTCAGCAGCACTCAGCTGGACCTGAGCTCTCTGGCTTCATTACAGTCATTGTTCTCCAGCGTTTCCACTGATACGGACAGTCACAGGGCTTTAGGTTTATTTCTGTTGATTGCACAGTCTTTTTCCACTGGTTTTGTTTAGTAAGAAACCGGTTTGGGTCTTGATTGCGAACGCCATCCTCTAACTGCCAACGGTTCAACGAGATAGCTGATATGAGGCATTGATTGCCTTTTCTTTTTCACAAATGGGGGAGGTCTGCAGTATGACTCCAGCGTGCTGGTACAAACTTCAGCAGAAATCTTTCCATATGGATCAGTTTGTGTTTAGACAGACGCAGAGAGAGAAATTTGCGGCTTAGCTATTGTCCATAGCCACTAAACGTGTCCATGTGGCGATTCTGCTCAGCGTCAGAGATAAATGTCCTCCAAGCCTGTTGCTCATCCTTCTTCTGTCACTGACAGAAGATCCAGAAAGACCCATTTTTCTGGTGCAGCCTCACCGCAAGATTCTGGAACAAACTCACGGCACATACACAAGAACCTCTGGCACACCAGAGAAGAGAAAGCCTGATCAAAACAGGGATAAAACACACTTCCACACAGTCTCAAACTCATCTTCTAGGAGATGCATGTGGTGTGAATTTGATCAAAAGCACTGGCTTTTTTCTGTTGGTGAGGGCATACATGTCAGTGATGTGAAAAATACGTTAGAGCTGTTAAATCTTGAGTAAAACAGCTTCTGGAGACGATTACACTGTCGATACGAACCAGCTGCGGCTCTGGCAGAGTTCTGATGATGGTGCCGCTCACACCGGGTATATCAGAAATCAAACCAGAGATGACTGGAGCACAATGAGGAAAATCCTGAAACAATGAAGGAATAATTGTGAAATGATTTCACACATTTATCACACTAGCAACCTGCCAAAGTGAGACACTCCATCTCTGTCTGGGCTTGAGCTCTTCTCGCCAATTCAGAAATGTTGTTTTGCTGCTCTTCTCATGTTACAGCTCTTTATGATAAGTCTCTTGTTGTAGGATTCTTCATTTCTTTTTTCACTATCAGTATTTAGGGGAATGTTTACACCTGGTTACTTCATGCGTTTTCATTGTTCAGATAGCTATCATGGTTTGTAGAGTCGTTGGGTGACAGAGTTGTTGCCAGCTTGTGTAGTTTACATAGAGTCGCGTAGTGTGAACACCACAACGACTTAAAGACAGACAATCAAGTCATGTAGTCTGAACAGCACAGCGATCTGCCGACGTTTAAAGTCGTGTAGTGTGAACTTAGCATTACTGAACTCTCACTGTATGACGTTACAGAACGTTGTCCGGTCCAGTTCTTTTCACACAGCAGTGTTGTGTTTCTGTTAATCTGCATGTTGACATAAAGATACTCTCGTGCTGCGGTTATTTACTAGCAAATGCATTGTACATTGCGCTTACAGTATATCGATGGAACACGTGGAACATGCCAACTATACAAACTGCGTGGGGGAAACCTAAACTGAGTCATTCACTATATAGGCTACTACAACCAGGGCGTCGCTGAAAATGAGTGTGTGAGTTTGTTTACAGAACGCTGTTGTCACTGCTGCAAACTCCCATATTAATAATTATTCCAAAAATATAATTTCCCTGCAGCCAGTGGGCCCCCTTTCCAGTGTAGGCCCCTGGGCTTCAGCCCCTTGAAGCCCGTGCATTAATGCGCCCCTGCTTATATTCATAATTTTATATTCATTGTTTTTAATTTATGTAATTAGCAATGCTTCATGGGATTGTAGTTCTTTCCCTCACTAAATCCATAAATTTTTTTGTGAGCTTTTTTGCTTCTAATAAAAGTTTGTAATGTTGCGATTCACCTTTTTGCTGGTTGGTTTGGTCTTATAACATTTTAGCAAAGATTTTTTCAAAATCCCTATGTGAAAAAATTAATGGCAAAAATACCTCCAGAACCAAAACTACTAAAAAAAAAGGCACTAATGCACCCTATACAGCATACATAATCAATATTTAATGACTTGCAATGCTTATTTCTTAGTTGAAATGGAATTAAAGTTTTCAAAAAGGTTAAACGACCTATCCAACCTTCCATCAATCCATCCATCTATCATATAAATGGAGTTTTAGAGCAGAGGACTAAAATCAGGGTACATTTTTTGTAAAAATCCCAATAACATTATAAGAGCATCTCAGGAAACATAAAATAAAAACATCCACCACAAAAAAAAAAAAATCTGTAAAAATAATAAAATTCTTTAATATCCACCAACATCATTGTGTGAGAATGTGTTGTCTGCTTGTGTATGTGATCTCTGAAATATTAATGCACAGAGTGTGACGTTTCTGTGGTGTTCTGTAGGGCCTCATATCATAAGCACTCTCTGAACACTTAATTTCCCATTATAGCCTGTCATTTAGTGCGACGCCTGAATGGACAGTTGGATTTATTTTCCGCTGTTGTCCCTGTAGAGATCCTCATAAACACTGACTGACTGCTGTTGGTATATCCACTAATACTTATAAAGAAGAACTGTTGGCAAATTTACACTGACAAATCTAAGTCACATTAATAATCTAAATAAATTTGCCAAACCCTGTTACTTTAAAAAATTTAACCACACACCCCATCATCTCTAAAAAAACTCATCCTATAAAGTCAGGACTGTTATAAATGATGGCTTTGACTAGTACATTTTCTAGTAAATTTTTTACTTTGACTAGTAAATTTTAATTTGAAGCTCACATTAATAGTATAACCCGGTCTTGTTACTTTCATCTCCGTAATATTGCTCGCCTTCGTTCATCTCTCACTCCACACAGTACTGCCATTCTAGTTCACTCACTTGTCACCTCTCGCATTGACTACTGTAATTATCTTTTATTTGGTTTATCACACAAGCTTCTCCATAAACTCCAGTTGATTGAGAATTCAGCTGCTCGTATCATAACCCGGACTCCATCTATACAACACATTACTCCATCTCTTAAACAGCTTCATTGGCTTCCCATCAAATTTCGCATTGAATTTAAAATTCTTCTTCTCACGTATAAAGCTCTCCATAACCTCGCTCCAACTTACCTCTCAGATCTTATTCAGCCCTACACCTCTTCTCGAACCCTTCGTTCTTCCTCACTGGGTCTTCTCCATACACCCATGGCTTGTTTAACCACCATGGGTCATACAGCCTTTAGCCGTGCTGCTGCTCCTTCGCCTTTGGAATTCGTCTGTCCGAATGCTAACATACCCACAACGTAGATTCAATTATCAATTCAGAGCCCTAACTCAAACACTCCTTATTCAGAATAGCTTATCACATGATTTACGGCTACACTCAAATCTTAATTGGTTTTTTTTAACGTCCTTTTTATGGTCATTGATATGCTGTTTATTTATTTATTGCTGTTTTATTTATGTTCATATGTACGGTGACTGAGTGATTTGAAAGGCGCCTTAAATAAAATGTATTATTATTATTATTAAATTACTGGGAAAGTTAACTTTGTTAACATATTTCTCTGTATTGCACATGGATGAATGGTTTATTCTTTCATATATAATAAACAGCCAAATAATTAGTCTTAATGTATCAATTCCTGCTGTGTTTCCCAAACAAATAATTATTAATTAATTATTCATTAATAATTATATTACTTAATTAAATGTTATTTGTTAAGTCGCTTTTGTAAAGAATCATCCACTGAAGGTGAGCGTAAGTGAGAACCCAAGTGCAGCTTATTTACAGGTGATATCCAAACAAGAAACACTGACTTGACTCACCAACAGCGGGTTAAATACATTCAATACACGACGAGGGCACAATGGGAACATGAAGCTACTTATAGGAAACAAGAGGGTCACATGACAAGAACAAACCAATTGGAAACAAGACACATGACTAAGACAACCAATCAGAACATGACACAATGAACAGGGGAACCAATGGCATGAATACATGAGGGCAAGGGAAGCATGACACAAACAGGGACCATGAAACAATACAAAATAAAAGACATGGAAAACATGAACATGAAACAAAACACCACATTACATATCCCCCCCTCTAAGGGCGGCTCCTGACGCCCTAATGTAACATCCACCCCAACCTACACAACGCCCAGGAGGGTGAAGGACTGGAGGTGGTCCAGGGGGCGGGATGGAGGGCCAGGCCCGTGAAGAGGAAAAGGCAGAGAGGGGAGCCATGGCAGAGCGGGAAGCCATGGCGGAGCAGGCAGAACAGGGAGCCATGGCGGTGCAGGCAGATCGGGGGTCCATGGCGGTGCAGGCAGATCGGGGGCCATGACGGAGCAAGCAGATCGGGGGGCCATGGCGGAGCAGGCAGAGCAGGGCGGCAGGGTGATGACGGCAGAGCAGGAAGCCATGGCGGTGCAGAGACATGGACAGACCACTTGCCTGTGACCGAACAAGCAGAGAGTTCTTGAATGGCCTCCTTGGCCGTGAAAGGACAGACAGTGAGTTCATGAATGGCCTCCTTGGCCGTAACAGGACAAACCGAGAGTTCAAGAATGGCCTCCTTGGCCGTGACAGGACAGACAGTGAGTTCAAGAACGGCCTCCTTGGCCGTGGCAGGACAGACGGTGAGTTCATGAATGGCCTCCATGGCCATAACAGGACAGGCAGTGAATTCATGGACGGCCTCCATGGCCGTGGCAGGACAGGCAGTGAGTTCAAGAACGGATCCTTGGCATGGCCGGCCAGGCGGTGCAGTGCATGAACGGCCGCCATGGCATAACAGGACAGGCAGTGAATCATGGACAGCCTTCTTAGTGATACAGGGCAGACAGTGAGTCATAAAAGGCCTCCTTGGCCGGACAGGGCAGACGTGCGTTCTATGAACGGCTTCCTTGCGTCATGACAGGACAGACAGGAGTTCTAGACGGACTCCGTGGCCGTGACAGGGCAGGCAGTGAATTCGGAAGCGGACGCCACCACCTCAGGAGGTTCTGCAGCGGATGCCGCCACCTCTAGAGGTTCTGCAGCGGATTCATGCACAGGAAAGGCCTCAGGGACAGACTCGTGGACAAGAGAGGCCTCAGGCGGCCAGATCGTGGACAGAAGAGGCCTCAGGAGCAGACTCGTGGACAGGAGAGGCCTCAGGAGTGCAGTGTGCAGCCCAAACGCTCAAAATGGCGACCGCCATTACAAGAAGGGCAGCAGAGTGTGGCATGACCTCAAAGACAGCGTTGCTTGAGAGCGCTGACGTCACCGGGATGCCTGCAGCTGTCACCGACATCAGAGTGGGGGGTTCCCCATCACACTAGCAATAAGTCATTGAGTCTTGGCCCAAGCCTCCGCATTCGTTTTTTTTTCCTCCTTTCCAAGGAGCTTGGATACTATAGCCCCCCCCCAAAAAAATCCTTAGGGGAAATCTTGGAGATAGTCGTGACGTGGAGAGGCTCAGGCATGGAGGCCATCTTGGCCGGGGACTCAGCCGTGGCGGCCATCTTGGCCGGGGACTCAGCCGTGGCGGCCATCTTGGCCGGGGACTCAGCCGTGGCGGCCATGATGGGAGCAAGCTCTGGCTTGGCAGACGTGACGTGACGTGAGCTG
This sequence comes from Sinocyclocheilus anophthalmus, assembly GCA_018155175.1. Classification (NCBI taxonomy): domain Eukaryota; kingdom Metazoa; phylum Chordata; class Actinopteri; order Cypriniformes; family Cyprinidae; genus Sinocyclocheilus; species Sinocyclocheilus anophthalmus. The sequence goes on along the minus strand of JADLZN010012098.1, from coordinate 91,741 downwards.
GCCCTGGGGTAGCAAACATGACGTTAGCAGACTCTGGCTTGGCAGACATGACGTGAATGTTTTAACATGGTGGACATGACATGAGTAAATTTGGACTTAACTGGCATGGTGTTAGCAGGTCCTGGAGTACAGGCGTGACGTTAGCAGGCTTTGGCTTGGCAGGCATGACGTGAGCAGACATGACGTGAGAAGGCTGTGGCTTGGCAGGCATGACATGAACAGGTTCAAACTTGGTAGGCATGACGACTGAGGACTTTGGAGAGGTGCTGTGTTCCTCCTCCACGACACCCACAGTGAAGGCAGAGCCACTCAACTGCAGAGCAAAGTCTATGTACTGTTCAAGTGACCAGTGTGGGGTATTGCGTGGCATTAATTGTGATATGTCATGAGATAGTCCAAAACGGAAAATGTCTTTCAGAAAGGTATTGTTAAAAGCCACCTGGTAGCACAGTTCACAAAAATCTGCCACATATTCCTCAACTGAGCGATTACCTTGACGGAGGCGAACTAGGAGATCTGCTGGGTTCATTTTTGCGGTTGTGTATTCGTTAACGAATCATCCACTGAAGGCGAGTGTAAGTGAGAACCCAAGTGCAGTTTATTTACAGGTGATATCCAAACAAGAAACACAGACATAGCATGAGCAGACTTGACACAAACAGACTAGACTCACCAACAGCGGGTTAAATACATTCAATACACGACGAGGGCACAATGGGAACATGAAGCTACTTATAGGAAACAAGAGGGTCACATGACAAGAACAAACCAATGGGAAACAAGACACATGACTAAGACAACCAATCAGAACATGACACAATGAACAGGGGAACCAATGGCATGAATACATGAGGGCAAGGGAAGCATGACACAAACAGGGACCATGAAACAATACAAAATAAAAGACATGGAAAACATGAACATGAAACAAAACGTCTCGGGTTACGTATGTAGCCCTAGTTCTCGAGGGAACGAGACGCTGCGTCGAATAAACGCTAGAGGGAAACGCCGTTCAGCGTTGCCGGGCTCTGAATCTAGTGTGTAATCAGACCAAACGCTGGGCGCTGCGTCAGGGGGTGACGAATGACAGGAGGCTATAAAAGCACGTTGCGAGTGAGACCAGTCAGCTCAAGGAGTGAAGCAAGCGCTGGCAGGGACGCCGGAAGGATGGCACCGAGACGCAGCGTCTCGTTTCCTCGAGAAACTAGGGTTACATACGTAACCCGAGACGTTCCTCTTCAGGAACTCAAGCTGCGTCAAAAACGCTAGGGGAACGAGAATGCCCACGCCGCCAGACTTCTAAGTCTCTGCCGAGTGTGGAAGACTGCACAGCTACGGCGAGAGAACAGAAGAGCCAGGAGTGGCTCGCAAGTCTAGACCATAAAACCTAACAAAGGTGAGGGGCGTGGACCAACCCGCCGCGTTGCAGATGTCCTGCAATGGAACACCCACTAAAAAAGCCTTAGAAGCTGCCACACTACAGTGACTTGAGTGAGCCTTGACCCCTAATGGCAAGGGGAGATCAGAGGACTCATAACATAAGAAGATGGCATCCACTATCCCCCGACTGAGGGTCTGCTTAGTTGCTGTAAGACCTCTCTTAGGGGGACCATAACAAACAAGCAACTGGTCCGCCCTCCTCCAAAGGGCAGCTCTGTGGATGCATGCATCCAGTGCCCGCACTGGACACAAGCAGTTTAGCCTCTGCTGGTCTGGTTCCCCAAAGGGAGGAGGACTGAAGGCCTGAAGCACGATGGGCTGCGGTGCTGATGAGGGAACTTTAGGGACATACCCCACACAAGGGTACAGAAATGCTTTGGCCAAACCGGGCGCAAAGTCTAGGTAGGAGGGGGCCACTGAAAGGGCCTGCAGATCCCCACCTCTCTTCAGAGAAGATATCGCCAGAGGAAGCTAGTTTTGATAGTAAGGAGGCGATCAGATATCTCATCAATAGGCTCGAAGGGAGGCCTACAGAGAGCCTCTAGCACCACCGCCAGATCCCACGTGGGGACACGAGATCGTACCGGCGGCCTCAGCCTCAGCGCACCGCGGAGGAAACGTGTCACTAGTGGTTGCCTACCCACTGACTGGCCACCAAGAGGGGCGTGGTAGGCCGCAATAGCCGCCAAGTAGACCTTCAGGGTGGAGTGGGTCTACTCCCGGGCATGAGCGAACGGGACATGCGAAGAATCCACTCCTAGCACGGGTAACAATCGCGGGCAGTTGAAGTGGGCGATCGCTGAGAACGGGTGGTTCTTCAGCACCAAGAAGTGAAAAGTTTCCACTACAAGGCGTACAGTCTCCTCGTGGAGGGAGCTCTGGATTGGAGGATGGTCTCGTTTTCCCACAGCTACCGGATCGAAGGGAGATGTGGCGATACTTGCCAATCATACCCACGCTCCTGCCATGTTGTCGACGCTTGGAGATCTCTCCTGACGGGAATCTCTCATGGAGCGCCGTCGAGGAGAGAAATCAGGTCCGAGAACCATACTCGGCCCGGCCAGAATTGATGGTGGTGGCTATATCTAGGAAGCAACAGACGGACCCCATCCCGGCGCACTCTCTCAGAACTCCCGGGAGCAGAGCGATCGGGGGAAAGGCATACAGACGAAGCCTCGGCCACGTCTGTACCATGGCATCCAGCCCCAGTGGAGCTGGATGATTTAGAGAGAACCATAGGGGACAGTGCGATGTCGTGCGAGTCGCAAACAACTCCACCTGAGTTTGGCCGAAGACTCTCCATATCTGCTTCACCACCCTGGGGTGAAGCATCCATTCCCCGGGCCTCGGCCCCTGCCTCGACAGGATGTCTGCTCCCAAATTGAGATGCCCAGGGATGAAAACTGCTCTCAGCGAGAGAAGTCTGCCCTGGGAGACACATGGTGGCCTCTCAGGTCCGGGAGGAAATAACTCAGTGCATGCAGCACGGCCAGCATCTCCAGGCAGTTGATATGCCACGTGAGATGGCGACCACTCCACAGACCACGGGCGGGGTGGCCACTCATGACCGCTCCCCAACCGGTGAGGGACGCATCCGTCGCTAGCGTTACGCGGTGACAAGGAGCTCCCAGCACCGGGCCCTGAGACAAGAACAAAGGTTACTCCACATGTCTAAGGCACATAGGCAACTCCGCATGACCTTGATCATGCAAAGTAGATTTCCCCTTGGGGAGAACCCCCTGGTCTTGAGCCACCACTGTAGGGGCCTCATGTACAGCAGGCCAATAGGTATCACGTTGGACGCAGCTGCCATCAGACCCAGCAGTCTCTGAAACTGCTTGACAGTGAGTGACCGGCCTTCTCTGACTCTCGCGACTGCGGTGAGGATCGAATCGATCCGAGCAGGGGACATACGTGCCTGCATCGTGGTCGAATCACACACCACGCCTAGATAAGTGGTCCTCTGTAATGGAGAAAGCACACTTTTCTTGGCGTTTAGTCTTGACCCCAGCTCTCTCATGTGGGCGAGAACAACATCTCAATGCCGAACACCAACTTCTCAGACTGAGCTAATATCAAACAGTCATCGATATAATTCAGCATGCGGATACCCTGGAGTCGCAGCAGAGCCAGAGCAGCATCCACACACTTCGTGAAAGTGCGGGGTGAGAGTGCAAGGCCGAAAGGAAGAACACGATATTGGTACGCTTTGCCCCCGAAAGCAAACCTCAGGAACTCCCTGTGACTGGGAAGGATGGATACATGGAAGTATGCGTCCTTTAAATCGATCATGAGAAACCAGTCCTCGGACCTGATCTGAGAAACGACCTGTTTGACAGTGAGCATTTTAAACTTCAGACGCATGACTGAGCGGTTCAATAGACGCAGATCTAAAATTGGACGCAACCCCCCATCCTTCTTCGGAACTATGAAGTACCGGCTGTAGAACCCGGACTGCCTCGCTTGAGAAGGGACCACCTCGATGGCCTCCTTCCTTAAGAGAGTGTTAACTTCTTGTTCCATTCCCATAGCCTGCTCGGGGCCCACCAGAGTGGGTGTAATCCCGTTGAAAAGAGGCGGAGGAGAACCAAACTGGATTCTGTAGCCTCTCTCTACAGTGTGCAGGACCCACTGAGACACATTTGGCAGTAGTTTCCACGCTGCCAAAAAGTCTACTAAGGGAATCAGTCTCTCGAGACTGATCTCTGGTGCAATACGAGCAGCCGGCTCGGTGCCCTGTAACGGCGAACCGGCAGGGAACAACCGAACCTGCTGCTCTACAGACCTCCGCGGAGGTGGCGAGCCTTTTAGCACCGCTACATTGCCGGGCGGTGACTGAGAGTGGCGCTCGCGGGAGACCGCTGCGCCCTGTAACTCCGGCAGGGTTAGCAGACCGATCTCCTGAGGGCACTGAGGCGAGACGGACACCGTGTAATGCGGTGTAACACGCTGCACCCCAGAGGGGACTGCCCTCATAAGTCCTGGGCCAGTGGCGTCAGGACTTTTTGGCCAAGGACCTCTTAGACTTAAGTACGCTCCAAAGATCCGGCTTAGCCTTAGAGTCCCCCGACCTCGAGGTCGCCTCGCCCCCGTGCCTTGACACGGGGGAGCACGCGAGGCCACACTCTGTTTTTGCGAGCCCCTGTATTCGGAGCTGGTACCCGGAGGGGGCTGCTCCTGCCCAGCAGCCTCCAGAGCTAGAGAACGGCGAGGGAGAAACCGCTGCCGCCGCCTGTTTACGGGCCTCCTGGTACCTGTCGACGACCAAATTGACGGCGTCGCCAAACAGGCCAGAAGGCGCGAGCGGGGCGTCCATTAGGCAGACCCTGTCTCTCTCTTTCATATCTGACAGGGTCAGCCATAGATGCCTCTCTGCTGCCACCATAGCTGCCATAGACCTGCCAACGGCACGGGCGGTCTCCTTGGTGGCGCGGAGAGACAAATCAGCGGTCCTCCTGAGCTCGGTAATATCCTCCGATTTTACCTGCTCAACCTTCATCTAGCTCTTTTAGCAGGTCGGCTTGGTATGCCTGTAACACCACCATGGTGTGCAGACACGCATTAGCCTGACCCACTGCCGAGTACCCTTTGCCCACCAGCGCTGAGGTTGTGCGCAGCGGCTTGGAGGGCAATGCCGGAGCCTTTAGAGACGATGCCGCGCCGGGAGACAGATAGCTCGCAAGCGTCTGCTCTACCCGGGGCATCGTCTTATAACCGCGCTCTTTCATCCCCGCCACATTGCCATAATAATCAGAGGCGGGAACGAAGAGGCGGGCCGAAAATGGCCTTCCCCACGACTTCGACACACCGGTGTGGAGGTCGGGGAAAAAAGGCAGACTCCGGCGCGGAGGTGGTGGCTTAATTCGCAAAAACCACTCATCCAACTTGCTTTTCTGCGGTTCAGCCATTTTCTCGGCGGGCCATGCGATGTTTAGTTTGGCCACAGCACGAGTTACCACCTCCAAAAGCTCCTCATACTGGGGCGATTGAGGGGGCGAAACCTCGTCGACGCCCACCACATCAACCTCCTCGGAGGAAGACAGGCGGAGCGCCAAGCTCGCTCCCCGGGGGGAAGTAACCGCAGAACGGGCTTCCGATCCCGGCGAGCGAGCGCCGGATCTGGCGGGTGAGGAAGAAGATAGGGACTCGCCCGTCTCCATTCCCTCCGCCAGTTCCAGCTGCGAACCCCACGAGCGCAATCGCCGCTGCGCCTCTGCGGCAGCTGGACCCGCACCGCGGGGAACGCTTGCGAAGGCACCCTCAGCAAAGAGTGCCTTCCGGGAGTGGAGAACATGCATCGAGAGACACTCGCAATGTGGGCAGTCAGCGCTCTCAAGAGCTGACTCAGCATGCTCCGCTCCCAGGCAGACAACGCACAAACTGTGTGTATCCGCACCCGTAATGAAACGCGGGCAAGGAGGAACACACAGTTTGAAATGCTGGCTGCCTTCGCCCCTACTCAAATGATGTGACTTGTCATGTGCTTTGGACATAACTATCTTCTAGCCCTACGGGACAGACAACACCAAAAATGACTCACAGACAGATATCAACTGACACACACATACAGAGCGCTTGCTGAATGACAAAAAGCTGACGCTGGTCTCACCACACGTGCTTTTATAGCCTCCTGGCCATTACGTCACTCGCCGTGACGTCTCGCCCAGCTTTTGGTCTGATTACACACGAGATTCAGAGCCCGTCACGCTGAAGGGCATTCCCAAAGCGTCCTCCAACGCCGCTCGAGTTCCTGAAGAGGAACACCACATTACAGCTTTGGATAAAAGTGTCTGTTAAATGACTAAATGTAAATGTAAATGTATAATGACATGTCACCCATTCCAGCAAATCTTAACATGCAAAATGATAGATAGGCAGAAAGTGTTTCTGACTGTGAAAATTTCTAAAAAATAAAAAAAGGACAGAATGATGAAAATTAAATCAAATTAAATATTCTCAATTTCATAAAAAATCGTAATGGCTGCATTTAATAAAATAAAGTAGAATAAATTGTAAAAATATGTAAAACACTTAAATTAGCCTTTTCATTTGCATTTCCATTTTTTGTATAATTTTTTCTTCAGACTAAACCAGCCACTAAAACAGATTTTATGAAAGTCTTTAAAACTGTGTACCACATGCACTTTTTCAAATGTGCCGGTTATCCGAAGAATAATTTAAGCTCAGTGTATATATTATATAATATATAATTATAATAATATATATTAATATATATTATTATAATACATAATTTGAAGCATGCCATTATGAAACCTTTCTTAATCAGTGCTCATAAGATAAGGAAAAATTATGATGGAAACCTGATACTTCAACTAAAAAGAGGCCTAACACTCTTGACACTGGGGTCTCTAAAACTTCAAACAGAAGATGAGGGTCAAAGTCATCAAATGTTTAAATGACAACAGCTATGTTTTAATTAGCAGCTGCTGGTGGTTGTGGTGTTTGCACCCGCAAACTACAAAAGACGTGCGCTTCACGAGGGAAACGGTGAAAATGAGAGAGGAGGGGCGATGTCTGAGACCCCGAGGTCAAACAGTAGCATCCTTCCACCAAGTCCACATCACTTTAGAAACATTAACTTCACATCGCACCTGCCTCTTCAGCCAGACGCTCATCTATTTAGACGAGGCCTCATCTATCAAAACGGCTTCAGAGAGAAAAATATTGGCACCAGACCCTGCTAATCAATGCCATTACCACTACACCCTTTCCGAAACCCGGAGAGGGTCATCTGCGGTGTTACGCTGCGGTCAGACCGCGCTCGGAAAATGAGGCCAGGCTCAAGTTCAAGGTCAGGGGTCAAAGGTCACGCTTCCAGGGAAATGGGCCCAGCTGTGCAGGGATGTGTGAGTGTACGAGCTGGACGTCAGGTCCGTCTGGACGGGTGACCAGTCACGACCCCTGCCTTTGTGCTTGTATTGGTGAGTGGCGGTTTCCTTATGGTCTTGTGGTCAGACGCAGGGCTCTGCCAAGCTGCTAGAGAAATGAGAGACGCCTTTCGCTTTAAAATAGTGGACAAAGGTCGAAAAGAAGGCAAAAGAACAGAGTTCACGTCATGGGTAAAAGTCTGGTAGCCATATGAGGAGGTCAAGATACTGTACTGAACAGAAGCCTTTTATGATCAACAAACAATTATCATATTACTAAAGTCTCTAGTCGCTATCTATATAAATTGTAGTGTATTTTGCAGTTGATTCTACTCAAGCACCGCCCACTTAGTAAAAAACTGTCTGACTGACAAATGAAGTGACCAATCAAAGCTCATTCGTTTGACATGCCATTCAGGGTCGGGTACATTTTAAATCGAATTGAAAATGTTTGAAGATTTGAAGCTACTAGTGTGCTAGTGTTTGGGAACAGAGCATGCACTAGGTTCACTTTATTTACACTTCTGTATAATGTCCAACGTTTGTATGGAATTTTCATTAGTATTCTGCCTAAATAAATGTTTAAGGATTTTACAAGTTAAAAGCTCGAGGGTTTGAACATTTGAAAGTGAAGAATTCAAAACAGAATCTTAGTATTGTAACTAATAAAATGTAATTGTTATTAGAATTATGAAATATTATTTTTAAAGTTATAGTACAGTATAAGTTTAAACAGTAAATCTGATTATTAATATCTTATATCTTAATATTATCTTAAATCTTATTTGTATCATTAGAGTTAAATCAATTATAATTGTAATTCATTAATGATTGAATTTATAATAATAATAATTTGTAAATATATGTAATAATATTAAATATATTACATTATGTTTATATTTACATATATTAAAACATTTAGGAATATTTCAAGTATATTGCTAATATTTCAATCAATATTCTATTTACTAGCATGTCATGTGAACGTTAACCAACATCAGAGAATCACAAACATTATTGAAATATTAACTATTTGGAAATATTAGGATTTTACATCTAAGGGGTTCAGGTAACAAAACATCTGGCAATCTATGCACTAACCTTACAAACTTCAAGTTTATTACCTGGTGAACTTATAAAAAATCTGTGCACTCCCTGAAAACAAAGCCACTCATATTTGCATGCAAGCATCCCAATCCCCGATCATACTAGAGTAGACCACCGTGATTTGGCAGCGATGTCCCACATACTGTCCGGTTGTGGGCAGGACTATTGCGAAGAGAAGAAGCTGTTTATACAGGGTGGATAGTAAGTTAAATATTTCCATTCTAAAGTGTTACACTGGGAATATGAGAGCACGCTCCGGTCAGATCTCTGCCAATAACACAAGAGAGGAGAACAAACGGCAGACAATTCTCTCCAGATGTGTATACATGCACTGAGGGAAAGACACTTTCTTCTTTTTTGTGTGAGGAATTATAAAATTATATACGGTTCAGTTTTAGCTCTGGTCTTTAAACGTTGGGTATTATTCTTGTATTTCAGAAGAGACAGATGAAGGTGAACAGACAGAGGAGAAACAAAACATTTCACGTTATTAAAATACCATGCTGAGTTGTTTTTGACCTTTTTGAGTGCTGAGAGATCCACTTCACTTAATCTTACTAATCTTACCAACTCTAATTTATTATAATCGAATTTTTCATTCATTAAATTATTTATTACTTCAATTTTAAAATTAATTCCGTTGTAAAATAAATGCATTTGTGCTGCTTCATATTGTTGATTTGCGAAACGAGGAAAGATCACAAAACTAAGTAAACTTTGTTGAAATAAAAAGTAAGATAAAAAAATCATCTAAATATTCACGTTGTTCACTTACCTCATCAAATCATCTCAATCACAATGATCACAAATATATAGTGAATACTTGGGAATACTTGGGATTGCAAACCAGAATAAAAACACAGTGTTTGTAGTACTGTAATATTGACACTCACTAGGTAGTTTGTACTGCATAAGAACACCTGACTTTTGAACTTTGTGCGTGACCTTTGAGCTTCACAGATACTCACCTGCATGGCCGTACCCAGGCTTTGAAAATTGGTGAGGTCCGGGGGTGTGTGTGTGGGGGTTGGTGTTAAAGGGGTCATATGATGCGATTTAAATTTTTCCTTTCTCTTTGGAGTGTTACAAGCTCTTGGTGCATAAAGAAGATATGTATTCGGCCAATCATAACACACTGGATAGCTGGCCAATCAGAGCACACCTCGCTTTTCAGCGCGATGAGCTTTGTAAAAATCAACGCCTTTCAGAAAGGCGGGGCATAGAGGAGAAACAATAATGTACAGTATGTGGAAAATAATGTGTTTTTTTAACTTTAAACCACATTTCATTACACCAAATACACAAAATAATGTTCTTTTTAGCAACATCATATGACCCCTTTAAAGAATTGTGTTATAATAACCCATACAAATACAACTCATTATATACACTAAACAATTTAAAACAGACAGACATGTAGATGTTTGTGAAAAATGTTTTCTCTGTTTTGGAGGGATGATGATTTTTAAATCATACCCTATTTATTGCATCAAAATGTGTTAATACTTTACTATATTTAAGGGTGGATAATTTTATCAGTTGTTTATTGCAACAATACATAACTACAATAAATTTGTCTAGTGCTCTTATGAAAGTTAATAGCATGATTTGTGAAAATTTAACTACACTGAATGACTTCTTCATGGCTAGTTTTTGCGTATTTCATTTCATTCGGTAACCTACACTCTTAAAAATAAAGCGATGCCATAGAAGAACCATTTTAGGTTTCCACAAAAAACATTCAGTCAAAGGTTCTTTAAAGAACCCTCTCTTTCTTACCTTTTTATAACCTGAAGAACCTTCTTTAGCCACAAAGAACCATTTGTGAAACAGAAAGGTTCTTCATGTGTTAAAGGTTCTTTATGGAACCATATAGACTAAAAGGTTCTTCTATGGCATCGTGAAGCACCTTTATTTTTAAGAGTGTTACTTGTCAGATCTGTGTGTACTAGTGTTAAATGCTACTGTTTTTGACAAAGTTGATAACATTTCTGACAGATAATATCATGATATTTTTTGCGTTTCCCTTACCGAATGTCATATATCCTGTCAGCAAAAACCTGTCCATGGGCTTTTTTGATTGTGCCGGCGATAGTTGCCAGATATTGCTATTAAAACAAACAAAAACCGAAAAATAAATAAAATAAACCGAAATTATTTCCAATAGTTTGCAAATAAGATAAGATAAAGGTATCGCTGACTCTAAACTGCAACTTCCTACTTTATAAAATTTTCTAAAGTGTTAAATTAAGTGGAAAAAACAAGTCCAAAGATAATAGGATCTGGCAACTCTCTCAAGCCTCGTTCACTCCGCCAGCGTCCTTGCAGTGATCATTTCATAACAGGACGCCTAATCATTCCTTGCAAACTGTCGAAACTGAATTTTACATGTCATGCAGTCATTCAATGAGGAGTTACACAGCAAATTTAGTCATTCAAAACAAGTTTTATTTTGAACAATAAAAAATTAACGGGCCAGACTCAGCTGGTTACGGGCCTGCTCACCTGCTCTCTCACAGGCTGCTGATGTCAATCAAGACATCTTAAGAGCAAACTGTGATCTGTCACAAGTCATCTTTCCTGTGCTGAGAAGCTTAAATTTACATTTTTGACATATAGATCCAACAATTTTAAGTAAAGTTCCAGATTCAATGCGAGTTAAGCACTATAAACAGCATGTGCAAACTCTGGGGTCAGTTCGATTTTTGAAAAAAGTCTCTTCTGTGCACCAAGGCTGCATTTATATGTGAAAAATTACAGTAAAATCAATAATATTGTGAAATATTATTAGAACTTAAAATAACCAGTTTCTATTTGAATATATTTTAAAATGGAATTTATTACTTGAGTGCAAAGCTGAATTTTCAGCATCATTACTCCAGTCTTCAGTGTCACATGATCCTTCAGAAATCAGTCTAATATGCCAATTTGCTGCTCAAGAAACATTTCTTATTAGTAGCCATTTTGAAACCAGTTGTGCTGCTTAATATTTTTTATGGAAACAGTGATTTTTTTTTCAGGACCTTGGGATTCTTTGCAAAATAGAAAGTTAAAAAGAACAGCATTTCTTTTAAATAAATTTTTTTTTTTTGCAAAAATAACAATGTCTTTACTGTCACTTTTGATCAATTTCGTGCACCCTTGCTGAATAAAAGCACTATTTTCTTACTGACCACAAACGTTAGAACAGCAGTGTATATCAGAGCATGTTTGCAGTGTTCATAATAGCGGCAGCAACCGCATATATAGCAGAGAGAGAAAAGAAAGAGAAAGCCGGGGAAAATCTGACATGGAAACACCGCAGAGAGACTAAGAGTGATAGAACATGAAGGGGAAGAAGGAACATAAACAGAGAGAAAGAGAGAGGGAAAGAGGTAGACCACAGATCTTCTAGTCTGGGCCTCTAATGTCTCCACAAGCCCTGATGCTTTACACCAGTGTAAACGTACTCTGGAAGCACAGCACGTGAGGTTTCTCCACCTCCTAAACACTGAAGGAGAGTTTTTTCATCTTAAAAAACGTGTGTTTATCTCCAACTGTACATAACTAGATGGGTGGGGAAGGCAATAATTACCAGGCTTGGTTTCATTATTTGTGTTATAATGGAAGTCTAAAATTTCACCTTTCTTCCAAACGTCTACACCATTATGTAAATGATCTTCAATGGCGGGGTCACCGCTCAATCTTCCACAGACCACCTTTGTCTCCGTTTTTGGACCCGGCAGGAATTACAAGCTTTGCTTCCCTCTTTTTCACATTCCTTGTCACTTTGGGTTTTCACCTCTCCTTTCCTCTCCACAGACCATTTCTCTCAAAGAAAGAAGCGGTTCACTCTTAGCGACAACATAGAGCCGAATCCAAACCTATAATCTTCTAAAAAGCCTATCATTCAAACCAAAGCTATATCCTCAGAAAACCCTCAAGTCCTTTGCCATACGTTGCCATTCGTAAGTGCAATCCGCCGCCGGATATTGCGGATCTGACTTCCTGTTGACCCTGGTCATGTTAACGTAAGCAGGAAGTCAGTAGTGCTGATGAAGATGCCAGACTGGTTTGGCTGCCTTCGGTTCTTCATAGACTAAGTGCTGCTGCTGCTATTGTTCCTCTCGGTCACCACGGTTTGATTGAACAGTGTCCACTAAACACAGTATAATTACAGGATCCGCTCTGGTCAGTCGTGGCACAGATTCACTCAGGCAGTGAGTTTACATAGGAGAGATGCTATTGTTTATTTTTGTGAATATGAAGGACACTGATGCTTTGGCTTGAACTGAAGTTGGAAGTGGAAGCGGTTGTAGTTTTTACTGCAGGTGGAAGTAGATGTGATCTACCTCCTGGTATATTATAGTGTTTTGGAATTGAAACGTCTCCATTTCTGTGCATATATCTGATATTACATAACTGTGTGCGTCACTCTTGGCCAGAGGATCATATAAAGCATGCTGTTAGGTGATTGATAATATGTAGCTTAAGTAGTTGTTAGTTGATGTTAAAGTGGTTGCAAGGCTATTGCCCAATTTATGGGGCAAAATTTGCTATGCTAATAACAATATGCATAAATAACATAATATACATGGATATTGGCTAAAAAGAAAAGGCAATGTTATTTGAACTATTTTAATGCTATTTGGTACTGAATAAAGTATAAGTTGGGCTGTATTTATAATTTACATTTCTCTTGATTTTCTGCAAACGATAGATTTTTGCCGAAAGAGGTATGATTTTTTTATTATAATGTGGTGTTGCTTAATTTTATATCACCAGCAAAATATAACATGGCATATACAAACCCAATTCCAAAAAAGTTGGGACACTGTACAAATTGTGAGTAAAAAAGGAATGGAATAATTTACAAATCTCATAAACTTATATTTTATTCACAATAGAATATAGATAACATATCAAATGTTGAAAGTGAGACATTTTGAAATGTCATGCCAAATATTGGCTCATTTTGGATTTCATGAGAGCTACACATTCCAAAAAAGTTGGGACAGGTAGCAATAAGAGGCCGGAAAAGTTAAATGTACATATAAGGAACAGCTGGAGGACCAATTTGCAACTTATTAGGTCAATTGGCAACATGATTGGGTATAAAAAGAGCCTCTCAGAGTGGCAGTGTCTTTCAGAAGTCAAGATGGGCAGAGGATCACCAATTCCCCCAATGCTGCGGCGAAAAATAGTGGAGCAATATCAGAAAGGAGTTTCTCAGAGAAAAATTGCAAAGAGTTTGAAGTTATCATCATCTACAGTGCATAATATCATCCAAAGATTCAGAGAATCTGGAACAATCTCTGTGTGTAAGGGTCAAGGCCGGAAAACCATACTGGATGCCCGTGATCTTCGGGCCCTTAGACGGCACTGCATCACATACAGGAATGCTACTGTAATGGAAATCACAACACGGGCTCAGGAATACTTCCAGAAAACATTGTCGGTGAACACAATCCACCGTGCCATTCGCCGTTGCCGGCTAAAACTCTATAGGTCAAAAAAGAAGCCATATCTAAACATGATCCAGAAGCGCAGGCGTTTTCTCTGGGCCAAGGCTCATTTAAAATGGACTGTGGCAAAGTGGAAAACTGTTCTGTGGTCAGACGAATCAAAATTTTAAGTTTTTTTTTGGAAAACTGGGACGCCATGTCATCCGGACTAAAGAGGACAAGGACAACCCAAGTTGTTATCAGCGCTCAGTTCAGAAGCCTGCATCTCTGATGGTATGGGGTTGCATGAGTGCGTGTGGCATGGGCAGCTTACACATCTGGAAAGGCACCATCAATGCTGAAAGGTGTATATCCAAGTTCTAGAACAACATATGCTCCCATCCAGACGTCGTCTCTTTCAGGGAAGACCTTGCATTTTCCAACACAACAATGCCAGACCACATACTGCATCAATTACAACATCATGGCTGCGTAGAAGGATCCGGGCACTGAAATGGCCAGCGTGCAGTCCAGATCTTTCACCCATAGAAAACATTTGGCGCATCATAAAGAGGAAGATTCGACAAAGAAGACCTAAGACAGTTGAGCAACTAGAAGCCTGTATTAGACAAGAATGGGACAACATTCCTATTCCTAAACTTGAGCAACTTGTCTCCTCAGTCCCCAGATGCTTGCAGACTGTTATAAAAAAGCGGGGATGCCACACCGTGGTAAACATGGCCTTGTCCCAACTTTTTTGAGATGTGTTGATGCCATGAAATTTAAAATCACTTATTTTTCCCTTAAAATTATACATTTTTCTCAGTTTAAACATTTGATATGGCATCTATGTTGTATTCTGAATAAAGTATTGAAATCTGAAACTTCCACATCACTGAATTCTGTTTTTTTTATTCACAATTTGTACAGTGTCTTAACTTTTTTGGAATCGGGTTTGTATAACAAATGTTTGATATAGACTACCAGCCTGTTTTGTAATGGTTTTGAAAGAAGTCTCTTAATGCTTGTCGAGGCTGCATTTATTTGTTCAAAAGAACAGTAAAATTGTGAAATATTATTAGAAATCAAAATAAGAGTTTTCTATTTAAATATATTTTAACATATAATTTATTCCTGTGCTGTAAAAGCTGATTTTCAGCAGCAGCTATTACTCCAGTCTGTCAAATGATCCTTTGAAAATTGGCACTCGAGACGTTTCTTTTTATTATCAATGTTGAAAACCGTTTTTGTTTCTTAATTTTTATTTTTTTTGTGGAAACCATGATACATATTTTTTCCATGATGTTTTAATAAACATCATGAAATAAATTTCCAATGAACAACATTTATCTTTTGTAACATTATAAATGTCAAAGGCATCATTGCTGAATAAATGTACAGTTGTAGTGTAAATATCAAGCCCGGTTTCTGTGTGTTCTTATGAAATGCTACAATATTTTGTCATGTACTTAACAATTTAAATAGTTATTCACTGACTTTAAGTAATGCCCTGACTATTTTCCCCTCATTAATTGTCCGTAGAGAATATCCGTACAGACTTCAGCACATCAGAACACACAAGTGAAGTGTTGTACTGTCCTGTAAGCACTGTTGGTTTCCCGTCTCTTGTGGTCTGGTGCTCAGATCCAGCAGCATATGGACTGTGGAAAAAATCTGGCCTATCAAAGACTTTGTGATAAAGATCTCTGGAAGCTTCAGCTAGTAAACAGCACCATAAAAGTGGCTTTTGGGGTGGAGCGTGAGAGAGAAACTTGAAGCGGTGCCCATCACCAATGAAGCCGCAACTTCTACAACAGCTCTCCCCTCCAGTCTCACTCACTCTTTACTGTTTTTCCTTCCCTTTCATTCCCGTTGCACACCAATTTTCAGTCCTTACACTACCGAATTAGAGGTGGGAATCCTTACTGTAAAATAGCGTGTGGATAAATGCCAGTCATTGTAAGGAAGTCATCCATGATGCCTGAACTAGGCGCAACAGCACTTACATAATGCCACGAAGAAACCTCAAGGCCAGGACATTGAGCGGTTTCATACTGGACTGACAGAAATATACTGGTAGCTTCATGAAGCCAGACTCAATCACGCCCCCTAGTGTTTGCCTGTAAAACACAAACACTTTTAGATTGCAGTTCTAGTCAGATGAAAAATGTGCATGTGATCTATTAATTTGCATATGGATTGGAATAGCCACCTACAGTGAACTGACAAAAAAGCTAGTTTTGCACAATCAAGAACCGCTAGCATTTTCTCCAGAAAATGTTCAAATCTAGTTGGATTTGTTTTGACATTCCACTTTGAATTCAATTCTTTATTTAATTAGATTTTGCAGACTTAAAAGTATATATATTTTTTTCAGTTTGTTTGCTCAGATTTAATTCTCTCCCTCAAAATCTAATTCTGAAATGTCACGCAAATTAAACACAGAGCGAAACATATTGTGCCGAAATTAAAGTATTTGTGGAAAGAGTTTTATAGAAATCTCAGGAAGGTTTGATATTTGAGGCCATCTTGCCATAATTAGAGACTGTTATTGCATCCGCCGCAAATAATACCGGGAACACTTTATTAATTCCTGTCTTTTTCCACTCATCTTTTCTTGTTTAAAGAAGCAATTCGACCTTTCATCATCATACGCACATGTTACATGCAACATCATGTTATGGTTTGGTGACAATGATGGTGATTTAGACTTTGTAGCATTAAATTATATGAAATAACAAGAGGGAATTGAAATGGAAGATCAAATCTTGGTGTGAAAATACTGCAGATTCAAATTATAAATACAGAAACACATGGACTACGTTTGACCAAGACCCTTGACAAGCTAATTCTTTGAAGCAATCTGAAAGTATTCAAGTCTGTACTTTACATGAATTAGTCATTCATTATTTCATAAAACGTCTTCATTGGCTGCCAGGGCATTAATAAGCACTAGAAATGCAACTAGCACATTTTAATTTTGAATTTAATATAATTCTAACACACATTCCCACACAGCTTAATAGAAATATACTCAGTGAATGGAACCAAATGGTAAAATTCATCTTGATGCAATGGCATCATATCAATTTAATTTGATTTAAAAAAGACCATTCTGAGGAAAACTACAAAACAAAAACATACCAAACACGAAAGTAACCATCCAAAAATTACGATCACACATTGCCACGCTGCATGCAATCAACGGAAACATAAATAAAATGCACACAGTTCCTGTATTGCATTATTATTTCAAAACTCATTTTATCTTAGAAAAATAGTGTTTCCAACACAAATGCAGAGCAGAAGAGAAGGCATCACAGTAATGAGGACACAGTTAGCTCCAATATTTGAGTAAAGGGTTTTACCTTTGGTCAAACTCCGAACCCTTTCTAGATTACTTCAAATGTAGATTTGAGTTGTTATGGATCGTTTAGGTTCACAGCATACATGAGTCTAAATACACAAAAATCCCCATTATCATCTTTCCATCACTGTCCTGTGCTTAAACTATACAACTGATTTATGCATTATTTATAGTATTCCTGACAACAATACAATGCTTTTATACATGTCTTTATGTCTCAAACTTACTGATATTAAATGAATAAACTTTTAAATTCAACATCTTGGTATTATAAGTGTTCATCCTTATCAAGAAAGGCTGGGCAAGAACATTTTAGTTATCTTCAACTGTAAGGCTGTTTCAGTCTCAGGCAATAACCAGACGTCATACCTTGTGCATCTGCACTGAAAGACAAAAAATATATTCATATTTAAGACTTAGAGGAGCAGAGTCCCTTAAATAAATAGTATGTAAAACTCTTCATGTGTAAAAATGTGTAAATAGTCATCTAACAGCATGTCATGCTCAGCAAAGACCAACTCTTTCAGATGTGATGCATTTACTTCAAAAGATTCTAAAATGCACCAAGAACGAATGAAACTCAGCCTGTCAAATTTGCATTATTTCTTCAAATTTATGGAGAGGAATCATGCTCTTTTTGTAACTTATTCCATTTGAATTAACAGTCTTGGCCTGATGTACTTCCCTTACATCTGGGTATCTCTGTTTGATGGTACAAGCAATTTCCTTGTTCAGTACTTCCACTGCAATCAATGACATGTTTGTTAATTCACATAATGCCCTCTTCAAGCTGGATGAATGAAAATGAAAAGCAATACTGAGTTGGTGGCTTTTTAAACTGTGTTTTGCTTCAGATCGCGTTGCGTGTTCACAAATCCAAGGAACAATATAGACTTAGCAATGCATTTACTGTATATATTCTGCAAGGACACATTCAATTGATCAAAAGTGACAGTAAAGACATTCATACTGTTACAGAAGATTTCTATAAATGTATCAAGGTTGATATGAAGCAATACAACTGTTCTCAACATTAATAATAACAAAAATGTTTCTTGAGCAGCAAATCAGCATATTAGAATGATTTCTGAAGGATCATGTGACACTGAAGACAGGAGTAATGATGCTGAAAATTCAGCTTTGATCACAGGGATAAATTACATTTTAATATGTATTCAAATAGAAAACAGTTATTTTGAATTGCAATAATATTTAACAGTGTTACTGTTTTTACTGTATTTCTGATCAAATAAATACAGCCTCGGTGAGCATAAGAGACTTCTTTCATCAAAACTCTTAACTGACCCAAAGCCCAAATATAAGCATATCCACCTAAAGTTCATTTGGAATGTTTTTCATTCAAAACTAATCTTTTTTTCCACTATTAGCTTAATAAAAACAAGGATTTTGAGTATTCAGCTATTGCACCAGTCCTATTTTCATGCGTAAATAGTAATGGCATCTCTTGTCATCACAGCATGCACAACGGATGCGCTTGATTAAAAGCATATCATTTGCTTTTTTTCAGCAGAGTCGTTTTCAATTTCCTGTGAATTAAGTTCAGACTAAAATGTGTCAAATAAAGGTGTCACATACACATAAATAGTTAAGTATATGTTCAGAAAGAATGACAGAAAGTTCATAGATAAATACGTAAAACTTACTGTTAGCGATATGAAGGGTGTGTTAAGGGTTCACACAAGATGTAACTATAAAAACCGATAAGATTTATAATTCTAAAAGTCATTCTCAATATTAAAGAATAACGATAAAGGCACAGAGAAATGATATCGTTGGAATCACTTTCATAACGATTTTTTTCAGCTGATGAATGATAAAAGCATTGACAGCCAGCTTGAGAATTTAAAGCAGCAGACGAGCATGTGCTTACAGACAATATTGTCCACTGGTGTGGACGCTAATATCGTTATCTTTAAAGTTATCGTTCTTGGTGTGAATGGGGCTTTACAGTCAATTAGGAACTCTTCAGTAGCAAGTCAATGGGAATATGAATTTAATTCTTCCTGTATTAGAAGAAATGTTAAGGGAAAACTCTTGAATCTCAGTTTTTAAAGATTTTGTGCGTGAAGATGAGGGGGAGCGAGAGTTACAGGAACACAGGCATGTTGAGGTTTCAGGTCACCCATACAGAAATAGAGTTGTTTATTTCAGTCGGCAGCTCCGGATTTCTGGTTTGCACGTGTAAATTACATGTCGCCAACATTAAATATTAAACCTAATCAGTGCTTAATTATTGATGCCATTGCTTTTTATACAGGAGTGCCATTGGTGCTTGAGACATCCAGCAAAGAGGCTTTCTGCATTACTGTAGCTTTGAGGTTAAGGTCTCTGGCCACGATTCCCACTCACTTCTCTTTGGTTTTCTTGATTGATGAACACAGGAAGTCTGTAAAAGAGAGAGAAGGAATGGAGAACTAGATCAGGTTGGGCAGTTATGACTGCTCAGAGGAGCTCACAGGACGACTAAGTGCCTGAGTAAACCACAACTGAGTGTTTGATGAGTGTGTGTGTGTTAGCAGAGGGTTCACTCTGGACCTGAGCATCTGTAACGATCGCACAGGAGTGGTTGGTGATGGAGAAGATGGTTACCCACGATGCTCTGCAGTGGCTCAGGTGGAGATGTCTACACTGTGTTGTTTGATGACAAGACGATGCTTGATGTTAATCAATAAACTCAAACATTAGCGAGGCAGAAACAGACACAGGTTCAGTCTGAGGTCTGCAAAACTGTTATTTCACTGAAAAGCACCAGAAAACAAAGCTAAATTGTTCAATTGGTTATTAGTGGTGTTTGCTAAGGCTACAGACATGAATGATACATAAAATGCATTTTGTGTTATTATATTATATACATAAAAAATGTTATTTGGATTATTTGAGTATGTTTCACAAGAAAATATTATTTAAGCCAATCTACTTCAAAATTTCACAGTTAGGCCTAATTACTTGTTACTTGCCATTTCTTCATAATTAATTTTGACATTTACAAGCAATTTTATAAGTGAAATGTTTTAAAGTACATTTTTTCTAAACAACTTGACTTACAGTTTTTGCATGGTAGACCTTAAAATGGGATGAAAAAATCCCAGACTTACATTGAAGGGGGAACCTAAGCTGTACCTAAAAACCAGAGTGAGCTTGCAATGCATTCAGTCAGAAAAAAAAGTCCACTACAGATGAATAATAATTACTCACGCCTAAGGGATTGCTAGAATTATACACAAAGTGACTGACTGGGTGGAAATTAGTGCAACAGTCAATACAAACTGGCTGCAATGACAGGAAATGGCTGTTTTAAAAAAATGAAGAGGAAGTTACTTTGATCAATCAGATGTAATTAAATGTGGTATCAATCAGGAATATGTCCAAATACAAACGTAAAATGCACTGCAGACATTTCACACTGACTTTTAAAGACCCTGATAAGTCTTCTTAGCAAGTTGAAGTTAAAACAGGCAATTACTGTCTTAGTAATTATGCTAAGTAACACTAATTTTTGTTAATTTGTTCATTCACTAAATGCAAAACAGCACATTCAGCTGATAAATTTGCCAAGGCAACTGCAGGTTTCTTGTGACAATGTCTTGTCTTCTTGCACATTTTTGTGACAATAGATTTACAGTTTTTTTTGGGTAGATATACAGCTTTATAGGACAGTTAATATGTGAAGTGAACTCTGCTATCTTTACTTCTAAAGCAGCAATCATCCTATCAAGCAAAGATATATCATTTTAAAGGGTTGTAGAGCTTGACAGCTAAAAACATGTGACATGCAAACCTCAAGAGCGGTGAAAATCAACAAATGTAAAAGGCTGAGCAACAAATAACTAACAAACAGCACATCAGTGATTCTATAACAGTAATCACATAATTTATCCATTCTGCAATGTAGGGGTGTAAAGCGGATGTTTCACCACAATATGATCTGACATCAATTCTCTTAACCAGCAATAAAATATTTTCATAAATTCATATACCTGATGACAGCTGTCAAACAATTATTCTAGTGTATCTTATATTTTAAAAATGGTATTTTTTACACATTGCATTACTATATCAGTAGGGTCATTCTGTGTCAACTCAACCAGTGGTCCCAAGCTCAAATTTTTGATTTTGTCAATATTTTTCTGAAGAAAGGTAAACATGTACAGTGATGAAAAACAAAATATTAAATGTCATAGATGAATATTTACGGAGTAATCCACTAGTCTGTGTGTGTGTGGGGGGGATCGGCAGCAGCAGATAAAGGGGGGTGGGGGGGGGGGGGGGGGGGAGGGGGGGGGGGGGGGGGGGGGGGGGGGGGTGGGGGGGTGGGGTGGGGGGGGGGGGGGGTGACTATATAACATTTTCCAGCATCATAACGTTACTTTACAAAGAGATTGGTAAGTCTGTTAGTAAAATCTGTGGTGACCATTCAAATATGGGAAATTGCACTTTTCAGGTTATTTCTCCAAAGTTTGCATGCCTGTAACTCAAGAAGTTTTAAAGATATCTTAATGCCCTTTTAGATTTTGGGTCTTAACAAACTTTTCTTTTGGCACCTTCATTTTAAAGTCTTTTTATGGTTCCATTCCAGCAATATTGGAATCTCAATGTAGCTCCACAAGTAAATTGTTACTTTATTTTGTACATTTTCAGTGGTTATAAACCAAATGTGGGTCACTTTCCAGTCAGCTGATTCTTTCTTTTCTGTGACATTTAATATTTTGGCTTTCATCACTAGATGTTTATCTTCGTTCATAAAAAAATGACAAAATCAAAAATTTGAGCCGGGGAAGTTTCTGAAAATTGGTTGATTTGACACGAAATGACCCACTAGTCATTTGATTAATGAATCGATTTATATTATATTATATTATATCGATTTGTTGGGACAACATTTTGGTGAACTTCCAATAGTCTAACTTTATGTCGTTTCAAGTAATTCACGTTTCTTAGTTTATGTGACTCAAAAGGTCCAATAAACTGGAAAATATGCAGTTGCTTTTTTACAGTCAGTCAATACACTTCTTATCTTATGAAAGGCTGTTTTCATTTTACATTGTAGGACCAAGCGAAAAAAAAGTCTATGTATTTTATGTATTTTTCATCTCCTTTATCTGTAACATTTGTGGTCGCTCTGACAGAAATCTCAGAAAACATTTACATAACGTCATTTTTTTTTTCATTCTTGCCACATCTTAAAAGAAAAAAAAAATGTGGAAACTTCTCCACATCCCTGTTTAGACTGTTGCCCGTTTCTGTGAGGGGAAAAAATTAAGCAAGAAATTTAGACTGAAAATATCTGAGGTTTCTCCAGGTTTCTGAAGTCGCTCAGTGTCTGACCCCCAACACACACAGACAGAGCCGCATCAGAGAGACACAAATATTAACACAGTTTCGTGTGTGTGTGTGTGTGTGTTTGTGTGTCAACCATACCAATTTAGAATCTGGTTATCTGTGTCCATGTTGTGTGAGTGTTAGTCTGTGTCTCACGTCCAGGCGGTGTGGACCCCCTACAGAAGAACTGAGTGCGTCCTGGGGGCCAGGCTATTCCCCTTCGCCAGTCCAGTCTCAACCACGGGGTTGTGGGCGCGCCCCCAAACCAGTCGCTGTGTTCGCGCGAACACACTCCTATGTCATGTGTTGTTTCTACTACTGGCCTGAAAAATACAGTGGTCATGGGGTTTCCATTTTTTTAGAGTTTTTTTCCGTCCCCCAGTCTAATCTAACATCAAATGCTGTGTGTAAAACAGAGGATCTATGTTAATATCCGGAGCATCTGTATATATATATATTTGTATGCTGGACTCCCGGCAGTGGGGCTTGTGGTACTATCGTAAAAAAGGACATTTTATATCTGATTAATAATTAGGCCTATTGTGTAGCATGTTATAAAAATCTATTTGTAAACAGAGTATTAATAATAAACTTGGGTGCTAACATTTTATACCCGAGCATTCAATCATTACAGTGTACACTCATAGTACTTGTATAAGGCTATGTTTTATTATTACTATATAGAGTGTGAAAACATCATCACGCCGTAAGAAAGTTAAATACAATGAATTGCCTATCATATTCAAAAGGTTTCACTCGATTTCAAACATATAATTCATTATAAAATTATGTCTTTCAAAGATTTGATGCCACTAACCTGGAAAAGCTGGCAAATCCAGTGATGTATTCAGTGGCAAACTTTGAGTAATGTAACACAGTGCTCTGTAACCTTCATTTACCCCTATGAATGCATCAAAACATGCAGTAACTTCTGAACATTAAAAACACTTTTAAATATGCTTGTGTTGTAAATGAAGTACTTCTTTAAAAGGGTTTGATGCTCTTCTTGTCAAAGTCAGACATCAGTTCAACTTCCTTCATTATAACTTGATTATTTATACAATGGTTTAAAAAAATGACTGAATAAATAGAATAGGACAGAATGTTTTAAAGTGACAAAAACCTACAAATACCAAATATGAAAGAATTCATAAAATCCTGTTTTCCCTCTAAAATGATGTCATTTCCTGAAGGACTAAGAGGATAGAACATAAAACTGAAAACACACACAAAAATTATAAAATGATTAATATTAATAATTAATTAATGTACAGATATAACGTATATCAGTAAACAGAGACATAAGAAAAAGGAAAATATCCAAATACTACAATAGAGATATATAAATAATAATTGCTCACTTGATAAATTCCATGAGTAACAATAACAATTATTTTGCACAAAAAGACTTTCTATTAAAACAAAAATCAAAATCTATTTATTACAATATTTACCATATTATTAGCCAAGATCGATGAGCATGAAGGTATTCAAAACATAATGCAATCATAAAAGACTACATACCCTACTGTTTTATTTTACTATTGTTATTTTATAGAAGGTGGTTTGAGGCCAGACAAGGTTTTTCTTCCCCATCAGTCTCAGTGTGTCAGTTACATGCACACATATACTGAAGTACACAGAGTGGTGTGTTTAATCCCGGATGTTTGTGCTTCTGTGGGTTTAAGTCCTCTGTGAAATAACACTAAGAGTAATGGGCATGCATGTGTGTTTGTGTTTGTGAGTGCAACTTCCTCTTTGGAGCCGGTGACAGAGCAAAATGCTCCATGATGTTCACCAACTCGTCTAGTGCGTGTGTGAGAGACACTTTGTCGTGCATTACGTCTTCCTGCACATGTGTTTCTGCTGACAGTGATTGGAGTATTTAGGGTCTGGCAAACGTACAGTCATTCCAGGTTCATAAAACCCCAAACCTGCAAACGTGTGGGGAGAGACTCTAGAGGACCCTTACAGAGTAGCTAGGAGGCCTCCTTTGGTCGGATGTCGACCGGGTGGTCTGACTGCTTGTGGAACCGTGGCTAATAAAGCTAATGTGGGCATGTTTTGATACAACATGCTGGTGACCAGTGACTTATGGATGTCTGTAATTGTGACTTTTTCTCCTACAATCAGTACTTTTTCCCCTCACAATTTCTGAGAAAATAAGAGTCAGAATTGCAAAATGTAAACCTGTGCAAAAAGTCAGAATTCTAAGTTTAAATCTCACAATTCTGTTTTTTGTTTCCGCTGTGGAATAAAAAAAATTTTCCTCGCAACTGAAAAAAAGTTTATACCTCACCTTTCGTTTATATTTCAAAATTCTGAAAAAAGTCAGAACTGTGATGTTAACTCGCAATTCTGAGATATACAGGTGCATCTCAATAAATTAGAATGTCGTGGAAAAGTTCATTTATTTCAGTAATTCAACTCAAATTGTGAAACTCGTGTATTAAATAAATTCAATGCACACAGACTGAAGTAGTTTAAGTCTTTGGTTCTTTTAATTGTGATGATTTTGGCTCACATTTAACAAAAGCCCACCAATTCAGTATCTCAAAAAATTAGAATACTTCTTAAGACCAATAAAAAACATTTTTAGTGTATTGTTGGCCTTCTAGAAAGTATGTTCATTTAATGTGCATGTACTCAATACTTGGTAGGGGCTCCTGTTGCATTAATTACTGCCTCAATTCGGCATGGAGGTGATCAGTTTGTGGCAAAGCTGTGGTGGTATGGAAGCCCAGGTTTCTTTGACAGTGGCCTTCAGCTCATCTGCATTTTTTGGTCTCTTGATTCTCTATGGGGTTCAGTTCTGGTGAGTTTGCTGGCCAGTCAAGTACACCAACACCTTGGTCATTTAACCAATTTTTGGTGCTTTTGTCAGTGTGGGCAGGTGCCAAATCCTGCGGGAAAATTAAATCAGCATCTCCATAAACCTTGTCAACAGAAGGAAGCATGAAGTGCCCTAAAATTTCTTGTACACGTTGCAGTGACTTGTGTATTCCAAAAAAACACAATGGACCAACACCAGCAAATGACATTGCACCCCAAATTATCACAGATTGTGGAAACTTAACACTGGACTTAAAGCAACTTGGGCTATGAGTTTCTCCAGCCTTCCTCCAGACTCTAGGAGCTTGGTTTCCAAGTGAAATACAAAACTTGCTCGCATCTGAAAAGAGGACTTTGGACCACAGGACAACAGTCCAGTTCTTCTTCTCCTTAGCCCAGGTAAGACGCCTCTGACGTTGTCTGTGGTTCAGGAGTGGCTTAACAAGAGGAATAGGACAACTGTAGCCAAATTCCTTGACACGTCTGTGTGTGGTGGCTCTTGATTCCTTGACCCCAGCCTCAGTCCATTCATTGTGAAGTTCACTTAAATTATTGAATCGATTTTGCTTAATCCTCATAAGGCTGCGGTTCTCTTGTTTGGTTGTGCATCTTTTTCTTCCACATGTTTTCCTTCCACTCAACTTTCTATTAACATGCTTGGATACAGCACTCTGTGAACATCCAGCTTCTTTGGCAATGGAATTTCTTCCCCATGTTTGTGTAGTCTAGTGAACCAAACTGAGAGACCCTTTTGAAGGCTCAGGAAACCTTTGCATGTGTTTTGAGTTGATTAGCTGATTGGGATGTCATCATGTTCTATTTTGTTGAGATAGTGAATTGGTGGTTTTTTTGTTAAATGTGAGCCAAAATCATCACAATTAAAGAACCAAAGACTTAAACTACTTCCGTTTGTGTGTATTGAATTTATTTAATACACGTGTTTCACAAGTTGAGTTGAATTACTGAAATAAATGAACTTTTCCACGACATTCTAATTTATTGAGATGCACCTGTAAATTTGTCCATTCTGAAAAGAAAACTCAGAATTGCTAATCAAAAGGGCAGAATTGTGAAAAGGGTCATATTGTGAGATGAAAAGTTTTTTATTCAACCTTTTTTATTTTGTTGTACCATGGGAAAAAAACAAGCTTTTTTAAAAGCCCTTGGATGATCTCATATTAATGATCTTCTGAAACTCATGTGACCCTTTGCAACACTTTCAGTGAAATGTTCAGTGATGGCACTAAGTCATTCAGGTTTAGGTAGGATGCAGCGATTAACCGCAGTTTAAAATGTCACGGTTAATTAATCGTAAAGGCTTCGCTACACTGAGTGTTTCTGTTGCACAGGACGGAACAGTTGCAACTTGCGCAAAACTAAAACAAAGTTACACTAGCAGTGCACCATCTTAAAATGCCTTGCTTATCAGAGACACGGAGGCTACTACACACACTAGATTAACTATGACAGAGGAACCAAAGAGCGGTCCTTTATTTCCACCAGAGAAATGACTGAATAGTCGATATGTGGGACCATTTTGTACACCAAGAATGACCAGGGTGTCAATTAAATATTGCCGTAAAAACTGCTGCTAAATAGCGAATACACGGCTTTAAACTATTTTAATGCCACGGGAAGGCAGACTGATTCGCATCTACGGCTATTTGGCTCATATTCGCCACTATTCAGATCAACAGATGAAATGGTGGTAAGATACATTTATTGTTAATTAATTAATTATAACATTTAGCTACTTTAATTAATTATTCGATCGAGAGAGAGGGAGAGAGAGAGAAGTGTGTGTGTGTGCGTGCGTGCGTGTACGCGTTTTTGTGACAAATGAGGACATAAATTTGTATAATGACAAAGGTATGACATAGGTATGACAAGTGAAGGCAAGGCAAGGCAAGGCACGTTTATTTGTATAGCACATTTCATACACAATGGTATTCAAAGTGCTTTACATAAAAGGAAGTAAAATAATCAAATAATTATCACAACAATAAAACGAGGAATTTAAAACTTTGAAAATTATTTTTTTTTTAAATTGATTTAAGAGATTTAAAATGAATAGAAAATTATTATACATAAAATACAGTGCAATCAGTTGGGACATCGCGTTGTGCTCATTCAGTAAATGCACAGCTAAACAGATGAGTTTTGAGTCTGCATTTAAATGTGACTAATGTTTTAGCACATCTGATCTCTTCTGGAAGCTGATTCCAACTGCGGGTGGCATAATAGCTAAAAGCGGACTCACCTTGTTTTTTTGTGAACCCTTGGTATTTCTAACTCGATCCTAATGATCTGAGTGGTCTGTTAGGGTTATATTCAGTGAACATATCTGCTATACATTTAGGTCCTAGGCCATTGAGTGATATACAAACGAGTAAAAGTACTTTAAAATCAAAATATAACTGGAAGCCCGTGGTAATGACCTGAGGACTGGTGTGCTATGCTCATATTTTTCTGGTTCTAGTCCGCATTCTGGCAGCAGCGTTTCTTGATAGCTGCAGCTGTTAATGGTCTCTTGGGAAGTCCGGTGAGGAGACCATTACAATAGTCCACCTTGCTGGTGATAAAGTCATGAACAAGTTTCTCCAAGTCTTGATTGGAAATAAAACATCTAATTCTTGCAATGTTTTGAGATGACGATGTGCTTATTTAGTTACTGCTTTGACATGACTATTGAAACTAAGTTCTGTCTCCAGAATCACACCAATATTCTTGACTTAATTTTTAGTTGTTTGACCCCTAGAGTCAAGGTTTGCATTCACCTTGAGAACTTCATCTTTTTTTCCAAATGCAATGACTTCGGTTTTTCTTTGTTTAACTGAAGAAAGTTCTCGCACATCCAACTGTTAATTTCATCCATGCATTGGCAGAGGGAGTCAATGGGGCTGTAGTCATTGGGAGATAAGGCTAGGTAAATCTGGGTACCATCAGCATAGCTGTGATAGGCAATTCGCTTCTTTCTCATTATTTGACTTAGTGGAAGCATAAAAAGCCTAAACAAGAGCGGTGCAAGAATTGAACCTTGTGGGACTCCACTAAGTCCACTTAGACTTATGCTCTGCTATACTCACATAATAACCTCTCCCTTCTAAGTATGACCTGAACCATTTAATTACCATGCCCGAAAGCCCAACCAAGTTTTCCAGTCTCTCTAGAAGTATGTTATGATCGACAGTGTCGAATGCAGTACTGAGATCTAGTAGTACCAGCACTGTTATTTTGCCAGATTCTGAATTTAAGAGAATATCATTTATTATTTTAATGAGTGCTGTCTCTGTGCTGTGTTGCGGTCGGAAACCAGATTGAAAATTAGGTATCCATTTGAGTTTAAGTATTTTTTCAGCTGATTAAAGACTACCTTTTCATTAATCTTTCCTATAAAAGGAAGATTTGATATTGTTCTATAGTTGCTCAATATGGTGTTATCAATATTGCTCTTTTTCAGAAGGGGCTTAACTGCAGTTTTCAGGGAGTTTGGAAGTCCCAGAAAGAAGTGAGGCGTTCTTTTAAGAGATCTGCTTCTAAACAGTTAAGTACCCTTTTGAAAAAATATGTGGGAAGGGTGTCAAGATAGCATGTTGACGATTTAATGTGCTGTACTATTTCTTCCAAAATCTTGCTATCAATTTCTTCAAAAGCAGACATAGTATCTTCTTTTTTGATATTGTGGTCGAATATGTCTAACCTCTGCGTAACTTGGGGATGTGCTAATCGCCTTTCTGATATTAATGATCTTCTCAGAAAATAAAGAAGCAAACTCATTGCATTTGCTGTCGGAGCGCATTTCACTGGCAATCTGATTTGGGAGGTTTGTCAGTCTCTCAACAGTAGCAAAAAAAGAGTGCGAGTGTTGTTTAAGTTACTGTTTATAAGGATTGAGCGAATGACTTTCTAGCTTTGCCTAGTTCCACATTGAAAGTACGAAGGCTGTCTTTATATATGCTATAGTGTAGCACATCACCACTAAGAGAAGGTGACTTTTCAGGACATTATCCCCTTTCCCCATTTTTCAAAACGCTTATAATCATACAGAACTGGATGATTAAAACAAAAACTAAAACCATTACGCCTATAGGGAGGCCCCACTTTTCCACAAATGTAAACCTGTTTGCGTGCGTGTGTGTGTGGTGTGGTGTGTGTTTGTGTGTGTGTGTGTGTGTGTGTGTGTGTGTGTGAACCTGCGTCAGCGTGTCTTTCTACAAACATGTGAGCGTAGCTACTTAAACAGTGATTTTACCCTCTCCTTGATGATGAATATGTAGCAATTCAGTATCTAAGCTATTTTATTAATAAAAGTCGTGGGGCAGCGTTCTCAAGAATTTTGTGTCCTCCTGAATGTTTGTACACGTGTCCAGCGCGATCTCCGATCTCATAAACCAAAATAATAGACATGATTTTCTTAGGCCACATGTTAAATCATATGAATTATTATAAAGATTTTTAAATTAATATGTATGGATGACAGTTGATTACAGTGATAGTTCAGTTTATTCCCCTCATTATTAATAGTTTCCACTGTGGGATAAATAAAGTTAATAGTCCTATATTAATAATACTTAGTAACATTGTTATCTATTATCCCTTTTATAGTATTATGCATAAGTCAAAAACCAACAAGATTTTTTTTTTCACCATGTTTCCAGTTTTCTGCCTCAGGTCCAAAAGAAATGTAAAGAATGTACAAACTGAAAACACTAAATACTTTTGTTATTTTTTTTTGTTGTTATTTTCAAAAGGGAAATACTGACAAGTTTACAGAGCAGAGGTCACCTTTTTAAAATTCCAATAGGAGAGATGGACTTTTGTTTGTCTTATTATTATTATTTTGTGCTATATTATTGGTTACTGTGTTATTTCTGTTTCTAAAGGCAGCAATAAATAACACTTTATCTAAAGAGTGTCCATTTGATTTTATACATTAATAATTTTGTGAAATTAATAAATGCATAATAATCGTCATAATCGTGAAACCGTGATTATTCCTCAGACAATAATCGTACCAACAAAATCTATAATCGTTGCATCCCTAGTTTATGGTAACACTTTATTTTATTAGCCCACTTTAGACACTGTACTAACAATGCAACTACATGGCATCTACTAGTCTCTAGAATATTGACTTGGTCTTGATATATGCAAACACTTTAGTTTGATGAAAACTTTAGAATGACCATGGCACTCTTTCAGAGTGATTTTTTTGCTCACATATTATTGTAGCCCAGATTGTGCTGATTACAGTGTAATCGGACTTTAGCCATTCATAAGTTTTTGAGATACTGAAAAAAGCACAATGTCATGGCATGTCAAAACTTCCAATACGTTTCGGCTCATGCCTTCCTCAGGGAGAGCAAACAGCAAACTCAGCACAGGTGATATCAGTGTCATTCATTAAGTCATCTTAATTGATGTACAGATATACCATATATCAGTAAACAGAGACATCAGAAAAATTTAAATAGCCAAATACTACAAAAGAGATACAGTGGGGGAAATATTAACTTGATCCCCTGCTGATTTTGTAAGTTTGCCCACTTACAAAGAAATGAAGGGTCTGTAATTTTTATGGTAGGTTTATTTTAACAGATGGAGACAGAATATCAACCAAAAAATCCAGAAAAAACACATTATATAAAGGTTAGAAATTGATTTGCATTTCAGTGAGTGAAATAATCATTTGACCCCCTACCAACCAGCAAGAATTCTGGCTCCCACAAACTGGTTATGTGCTCATGGGGAACACAGATTAGTCCTGTCACTTTAAGAAGTTACTCCTAATGTCAGCTCGTTAGGTGTATAAGACACCTGTCCACACAATCTGTATCTTCCATTCCAACCTCTCCCACCACCATGGGCAAGACCAAAGAGCTGTCAAAAAATGTCAGAGACAAGACTGTAGATCTGCACAAAGCTTGAATGGGCTACAAGACCATCAGCAAGAAGCTTGGTGAGAAGGAGACAACTGTTGGTGCGATTATTCGGAAATGGAAGAAATACAAAACAACCATCAATCGGCCTCAGTCTGGAGCTCTGTGCAAGATCTTGCCTCATGGGGTAAGGATGATCATGATAAAGGTGAGGGATCAGCCCAGAACTATACGGGAGGAGCTTGTTAATGATCTTAAGGCAGTTGGGACCACAGTTACCAAGAAAAACATTGGTAACACACTACGCCGCAACGGACTGAAATCCTGCAGTGCCCGCAAGGTCCCCCTGCGCGAAGGCACAATGTCCGGCCCGTTTTAAAGTTTGCCAAAAACCTCTAAATGATCATATAAGGCTTGGGAGAAAGTGCTGGGTCAATATACAACATTGAGCTCTTTGCATTAAACTCGACTCCCGTGGTTAGGAGGGAGAGAAATGCTTACTATGCCCCAATAAAACAACCAGCCCCTAAAGGTCAGCACGAGGGCAACATTTGCTTTGGGGCTGTTTTCTGCTACGGGACAGGACACTTCACACCACTTGAGGTCAAATGGACAGGGCCATTACTGTAAAATCTTGGACGAGAACCCTTCCCTCAGCCAGCACACGGAAGATGGGTTCATAGAGGGCTTCCAGCATGACATGACCCAAAACATACCGCCAAGGCAACAAAGTAGTGGCTCTAGAAGAAGCACATTAAGGTAATGGAGGGGTCTAGCCATTCTCCAGACCTCAATCCTATAGAAAATCTGTGGAGGGAGCTGAAACTTCTAGTTGCCAAACTACAGCCAAGAAACCTTAAGGATTTAGAGTGGATTTGTAAAGAGGCAAAGATTGGTTTGTTTTCTGTATTTTTTGGTTGGTATTCTGTCTCTATACGTTAAAATACACCTACCATAAAATACAGACTTATTTCAATTACAGGATTACTTGCATGTTCTTTGTAAGCAGGCAATGGAACGAAAATCCGGCAGGGTATCAATATATATTTTCCCCCACTGTATATAAATAATAATTTTTCACTTGATTAATTCCATGAGTCACAATTAAATTATATACTGAAGCAGAACGAGGCTTCTACAGTCTGGGATCTTTCCGTTGTGACTCTGCTTGCACATATGACTGCGAACCAGAGCAATTGCATTTCCAATTGCAATGCCTACTGTG
Source organism: Sinocyclocheilus anophthalmus (assembly GCA_018155175.1). Lineage (NCBI taxonomy): Eukaryota > Metazoa > Chordata > Actinopteri > Cypriniformes > Cyprinidae > Sinocyclocheilus > Sinocyclocheilus anophthalmus. Next base: position 59,240 of record JADLZN010012098.1, on the reverse strand, counting down.
TGAGCTACTGAGCAAGTTTACTATGTCAGAAAAGCCATACATATGAAGCTGGTTATTTGATGCAAATGTCAAAATGTGTTAGTTTACAAATCGCGCACTATAGTAAAAGTGTTTTGAGGTCATAACACAGTATCGTGGAAGGAACTGCAGGAAAATAAGTCTTTTATTAATCAATATCTCCTCTAGCTAATTTGTGAGAAAATGAGTAAAAGTGGTTGGTGTTTTACAGCCACTAGTGTTTATTTCAACTGGAAACTACACTGCATTGTATGTATAGGCAAGTTTTTAGAGTTTTGCAAAAACATAGGTAGAGGCGTGTTTTTTCCAATGAGTCTGGGTTGAAAGAAAAGTCTTCTCTCATTCATTGAACCTCGCTCTCTCCTGAGGATGGTTTACTCTGTGACTGGGCCGCCACCATTCAAGTGTTAAATTCAAACGGCTAATTAGAGGAGATGTGCGGATCAATGAGATGTATTGTAACTGGAATCTGAAATGAATCTGTTTTGGATCAATGTGAAGGAGTGCAGGAAAAACGGGAAGAGAGGACAATAAAGGAGAGGAACGCGTATGGGGGGTTGGGAGTTTGACCTTCTCCATGAGTAAAAAAAAGAATACACATTTAGCCACTAATAAGTGACTTGAGAAGCACCGGCTGCCACTGGTGTCCATGCATCATGAATGCTGTCCTGATGCAGTGCTGAACATGTTAATTTTTACTCATGTCTGTCACGCCTCGTGTCTTATAGGTTTAAACTGTTATGTAGGAAAGCATGCTTACATTCAGATCATGTAATAACTCCCTGTCTCCTGCTTTCTACACATCCCTCACCTATGAAAATAAGAAAACAACACTGTGAAAAATCTACTCAACACCTTTGAGAGTCCTTATGTGCCCTGTTATAAATTCAGTCAGGACTCAAATATACTTTTAAGATATTGCCATTGGTGAAAACAAGGGCTCCGTCCCAAAACCTAGTGACCTGCCATAGCTTACATAGTCAGCTGCCTTCTTAGGCAGCATCCAAACTGAAATGGAACCTCATAAGAGAGCAGAATTAAAACAGGCAGTAACATGAAAAGTAAGGTAGACAACTGATTTCAGTAGAGTTTGATAGCTAAGCACTGCAATACTCTAACACAGGAATTCCCAGACTTTTTTGTCAGCTGCTAAAATATTTACTTGAAATAATACAGAATAATGAAATAAATAATGAGAATTTAAGTTAATATTTCAACAATTTAACAACATTTGCATGTTCACAGTTCTCTGACATTGGTTAATGATCACATGACATCCAGTAAACATTAAAATATGTATATTTTTAAGTAACATTTTTTTTTTTTATTATTTTTATTTTATTTTAACTCTTCATTTTTACATTTTAATTTCATTTTTATTTATTTAATATACATTTAGGTATTTGTAGATTTTACATTTTTATTTTATTCTAAATTGACATTGTAATGTGGTGTTTTGGGTTGTGTTTTTTGTTCATGTTTTCATGTCTTTTATTTTGTAATTCTTTCCTGATGTTAGTGTCATGCTTCCCTTGCCCTCATGTATCTCTTGCCTTGTGTATGTGTCATGTTCTGATTGGTTGTCTTATTCATGTGTCTTGTTTCCCATTGGTTTGTTCATGTCATGTGACCCTCTTTGTCCGCTATAACTAGCCATCGTGTTCCCATTGTGCCCTGGTCGTGTATTGATGTTGTAGCTTGCTGTCAGTGAGTCTAGTCTGTTCATGCCTCGTCAAGTCTGTTCATGCCTAGTCAAGTCAAGTCAAGTCTGTTCATGTCTGTTCATGTCAAGTCTGTTCATGTCAAGTCACGGATTATTGTTTGGATGTTTTGATCACCTTTGCAAATAAACTGCACTTGGGTTCTCACTAACGCTCGCCTTCAGTGGACTGAATTCGTTACAATACACCCCCATAGACAACATAACCCACGCCTCCTCTGACTGCGTCAGGCAACCGGGCCAGTGAGGTTATGTTTCAAGCTTTGTGTGGACTGTGGCCAGTTGGTGGATTTTACTATGTGTCCCTTAATGCATTTTTGAGTGGGTGTCGATTAGCCCCTTCGTTCAAGTTTGGCCAGGTGGGTAACTATTTGTTGGTCATGGAACTATATATTTGACTTTTTTCTGTGTTGCCTGGGTCACCGCCTTACTGTTGGAATTGCGGATGCAGGAGCCCGCGCACTGTGCTGTAGTACCCTCGGCACCAGAGCATCGTCACGTCTCGACTGTCTTGTCTTGTGATCTCGCGTCATGCCAGTTACTCCAGAACCAGCTCACCTCATGCCTGCCAATCCAGGGCCTGCTAACGTCATGTCTGCTACTCCAAAGCCTGCTAACGTCATGCCTGCTACTCCAAGGCCTGCTCACGTCATGCCAGTTAGTCGAAGTGTTCTCATTCCTGCTAAGCCAAAGCCTGCTCACGTCATGTCTGCTACTCCAGGGCCTGCTCACGTCATGCTTGCTACTCCAGGGCCTGCTCACGTCATGCTGGCCACTCAAGAGATTCTTCACAACATGGCTGCCATTCAAGAGCTTCAACGCAAGATGGCCACCACACAAGAGTCTCTTCGCAAAATGGCTGCCCTTCTAGAGTCTCGTCATGTCTCAGCTGATCTTCAAAAGTCTCATCACGTTGCAGCTGATCAGATTGAGTCCCCACCAGATGCCGCACCTCCCTTAGTCCCTCCACAATGGCGCCTCGCCTGAGTCCCCGGCCAAGATGGCCGCCTCGCCTGAGTCCCCGGCCAAGATGGCCGCCTCGCCTGAGTCGGACATGGAGCTTGGACTGAAAGGTCTGATTGCTAGTGTGATGGACCCACCTCTAATGTCGGTGCGAGCTGCAGGCATCCCGGTGACGTCAGTGCTCTCAAGCCCAACAGTCATAGAGGTCCTGCCGCCCTCTGCTGCCTTTACTTTAATGGCAGTCACCATTTTGAGCGTGTGGGCTGCACACTGCGCTCCAGAGTCCTCTCCTGTCCACGAGTCTGCTCCTGAGGCCTCTCCTGTCCACGAGTTTGCTCCTGAGGCCTCTCCTATCCATGAGTCTGCTCCAAAGACCTCTCCTGTCCATGGATCCAATCCAGTACCTCCAGAAGTGGCGGCATCCACTGCAGAACCTCCTGAGGTGGTGGCGTCCGCTTCCGAACTCAATGCCTGCCCTGTCACGGCCACAGAGGCCGTCCATGAATTCACCGCCTGTCCTTTTACGGCCATGGAGGCCATTCATGAACTTACTGTTTGTCCTTTCACGGCCAAGGAGGCCATTCTAGAACTCTCTGCTTGCTCCGTCACAGTCAAGTGGTCTGTCCATGTCTCTGCACCGCCATGGCTCCCCGCTCAGCCTGCTCCGCCATGGCTCCCCAGTCTGCCTGCCCCACCATTGCTCCCCAGTCTGCCTGCTCCGCCATGGCTCCCTGCTCTGCCTGTTCTGCTTCATGGGCCTGGCCCTCCGTCCCTCCCCCAGTTCGCCTCCAATCCACCACCCTCCTTGGACTTGGTTGGGTTTTTGTTTGTGTTTGTTTTGGGCGTCTGAGCCAACCCTTCGAGGGGGGATTTGTAATGTGGTGTTTGGGTTTTGTTTCTTTTGTTCATGTTTTCATGTCTTTTATTTTGGAGTTTAGTCATGGTCCCTGTTTGTGTCATGCTCCCTTGCCCTCATGTATCTCTGCCTTGTGTATGTGTCATGTTCTGATTGGTGTCTTGTTTCCCATTGGTTTGTTCGTCATGTGACCCTCATTGTCTGATATAAGTAGCCATCATGTTCCCATAGTCTTCGTCGTGTACTGATGTTGTAACCCGCTTCGTGAGTCGATCTGTTCATGCCCGCATCAAGTCTTTCATTTCATGCCTCGTCCTTCTGTTCATGTCAGTCATTATTATTGGTTTGGGATTTTGATCACACGTAAAAATAAAGTGCACTTGGGTTCTCACTACGCTCGCCTTCAGTGGACTGATTCGTTACACATATTTAGTTATACAATGAGTTCATTAATTTTTTTTTTTTTATTAACGCCAAACCCTAGTTTGGGAAATCCTGCTCTAATAAGCATGAAAATACATAATACACAACTATAGGGTAAACATGTCAAATTTTAATTAGATTGAACTAATTTTACCTAAACTTCTTGCTATAGAATTAATAAAATTCATAATGATTTCTTTCATTTTTTTTTCATCCATTTAAATTGATTTTTTTTGTAATTCATTATGGAATTGCATTCTTTCTGAAGGTTAAATTTGTTTGCCCAAAATAAGGTATCATAAAGAAATAGCACAAGAACTAGCATATACTGTGGTGCTTACCTTTTGGAAAAGCCTTTTCCATGCAGCACGTCTATGATGCCTTCATGCCTGTGCAGTCAGTTCACTAAATTTTGAAACAGAGAAAATATTCTAATATTATATAAGAACGATCCAAAAAGGCAACATGGAAAACCTGATTGCAAGAGGCCTAATAGCTGCACCATATGCTAGTTATAAGTGTTGCTAATATGTTTTTAATGATAGTGAGCCATTTCTTTCTGATTTGCTTGAAATTCCTGTGTTCATATCACTTTGATGTTACATATGAGCCTCATGCACACGCCTGCTTCAGTAGAGTTTGTATGTGTGGTTTTCTCTTTTATTTATAGTTAATAAAATGAGCATATTGAACATGTTAGAGGTCGAGCCCTGTTTTCCTCTAGCCTAAAAAAGGGTAGTTGACAGACCAAAACATATTTTTGAAATTAAGTGCTAATTATGTGGGTCAGTTCAATATGGCTCTTATTTGAATGAGGAGTTTTGGTTTTGGTTTATATGAGTGTAGTAATCTCAGCTCCACTTGAATCCACAGTCAGAAAGACATTAATACTTTTATTCAGCAAGGATGCATTAAATTCATCAATAGTGACAGTAAATGCACTTCAAATGTTACAAAAGGTTACTATTTCAAATACATGCTGTTCTTTTGAACCTTCTATTCACCAAAGAATCCTGAAAAGTAAAATGCATTACAGTTGGTTTCCACAAAAATATTAACTGTTTTCAACAATGATAATAATAATGTTTCTCGAGCTGCAAATCAGCATATTAGAATAATTTCTGAAGGATCATCTGACCTTGAAACTGGAGTAAAGATCCTGAAAATTCAGCTTTGCTTCACAGGAATAAATTACATTTTTAAATATTTTTAAATATAAAACATAAAACTACCCGCTGGGGTCAATGTTTACTAACCTCACAACATAACTGTTTTTACTGTTTTTTTTTTATCAAATAAATGCGTCCTTGGTGAGCATAACAAATTTCTTCAAAAATCATTTATATATATAGTCATTCACATTTCCTACATCCTGCTCTACAGCCCGGCTCAAATCCAAGCATCAAATGGCCACTGTAACTTTAATGAACCCAAACATCAAGATGTGGTAGAGTCGCTTTTTCCCCCCTGCATACCCTTTCATGCGTTAGGTTAACCATGATCTCACATCAGGTTTGTTATTGCAGTCTCAGACCAAAGGCAGGCCAGAAATGAATGGCTCGTTTGAGATGTGGTGTGATAGTTTAATTGGCTCAGGCTGAATTGTGTTAGCAGTCATGTAGACCAGAGTGTGGGTATATATAACCAGAGACAATAAATGCCCTTGTTAGGAGCCACCGACCACCCATCGACCACAGACAGGATCCCTTCAGATATGTGGGCACATCTGATGTTGACATACTCTATATAACAACACAGCTTTGCCATCGATGCACAAGATAATTCTAAGGCCCTGTCCACACGAACGCAGTTATTTTTATTTTATTTTTTTTCTATGCGGTTAGGCCGTTCGTCCACACGTAAACCCAGCACTAGTTCACTAAAACTGAACATTTTTGAAAACGCCGCCAGGGTGAAGATTTTCAAAAACTCTGGTTGCAGTGTTATCATGTAGCCAGCGAAACCGGAGTTTTTGGCTTGTGACGTCGGCGCCTGTGCTGTTATCTCCGTCTACTGGAGACTTTTTCAGGCTTCTGATTGGCCAACATGGCTTTACGGTTGAGATTATATCGCCACCTGTTGGTTTGGCATGCTCTTGACAGTGCTTCATAGCATACGTTTGCATGTGGACAGAGATTTTTTTTTAAACAGAAGAAGGAAAAACTCTGTTTATAAAAATACCCATGTACGTGTGCACATGGCCTAAAACTACACAGACACATTCACACTCAAAATGCACACTAACCTTTGCTTCTTTGAAATATGTTTCTACATCATTAGCTACATATTTGATAAGAAACACAAAGTAAACACACATTTTAGAACTGTTACAGTAGGGCTGGGCGATAAATCGATAATGATAACAAGAGTTCGATACATGTTCAATATAATGTTTATGGCGCGAGCTAGCTTCTAGCTTCACTAGAGCAGATGCGTTCACTCGCTGTGAGATCCAGTGTGAAGCGCTTGAATTCAGCGAGGAACACAAATAACTCAGCCAGATGAAACAGCTCTGACAAACAGCAGAAACACTGCGCAACGATACAGTCAGAAGACTTTAAATCTACAAATCGCCATAATTTACCATAGATTTACTGTAGTAGCATTAACTGCACCATGGTATTGTGTCAGAAATGTGGGTATTCCTGTCGAATTGTATTATATTATTAATGTAGACATGTATTAAATGTATTGAAGTAGGAGTAATGGAATATAATTACAGTATTTTTTGTGATTAAGCTATAGTGTTTATGCATTTATAAATGTAACTTATTTAGACTACTGTTTTTCATAAATACCTAAATGCCATATTACATTTTTACCATGGTATTAAGGTGCTACATGTGTGGTTTTAACTGTGATTGTCGTGATCTAAAGAGGCTACTATGGAGACTCAAGGGTTAAAAAAACACTTCAACAGTCAAATATTGAAATTTTCAACCTATAAAATGAATTGCTACAAATGTTTACAGATATCCTGTTTGATCATTTGATTGAACATAAATCTACATCTGCATCCTAACTCAAGCTACTATCATGTTATTTCCTAACGAGACAAAAAATGTTATAGGGCTATTATTAATATTATCAGGCAACACAAACTTGTTTCTTGATTTGAAACAATATTACTCATTTCTAGAACATGCAGAAACTAAGAAATAAACATATATTTTTAAGATATTTATTTTCTTAAGGAAAAATTACTGGAGAAGTGTAAAGAATTCAAAAACGAAGTTTGTCATGTTCTGACCATAAAGAAAGGTTTAAAGCCACAATTAACCGTCTGGTTTTTACAACTTTCAAATTGGAGCAAATATCTGCCTTTAAACTTGAAAGAAATAAAAATGTTTCACTTATCGTGATAATTATCGATATCGACTGATTTGAAAAAAATATATTGTGATAATTTTTTGCCCATATCACCCGGCCCTATGTTACAGTAAACCAGTTCTTCAGAATATCAGCAACACACTATAAATGACTTTTCAAAGCTGTAAATAAAACCAAGTTTACTGGAGTACATAATACTGTTTCAGTTTTTGTACTTCCGAATTTCACTTTAAGCAACTGTATGTAAGTTTACCTTAAAGGGTTAGTTCACCCAAAAATCAAAATTAGCCCATAAACTACTCACCCTCAAGTCATCCTAGGTGTATATGACTTTCTTCTTTCAGACTAATCCAGTCTGAGTTATTTTAAAAATAGTTTTTGATTTTTCAAGCTGTTTCATGGCACTCAGCAGTTGTGTTGCATGCATCAGTCCAAAAGTATTTAAATAAAAAGCGCCCATCCATACAAAAAGTGTCTCACACGGCTCCGGGGGATAAACAAAGCTCCGGTGCGGCTCGCTTCTTTTTGTAAGAAAAATATCCATATTCAAAATGTAATAATCACTTTAATCTAGCTTGCCCCAACAGTTGTACACGAAAGCAACTCCGGGCGCATGACGTATGAGGTCAGCGTTGCGCATGCGCCGATGTGAGTCTCGTGAAAACCAAGGTTTGTTTACAGGATTAAAGGAAGCAAAGTCTCCTTACTTAAGCAAAGGAAAACCGGTCTCCTCTTGGCTTATATCAAAATCCTATTACAAATCCTCGTTTTGTACTTCTAATACGTGACCGTTGTTTTGTTTTGATCTCCCCCCTGCGCTTCCGCGTTCGTCACTTCTGAGGTCGCGCATGTGCACTCGCCCTCATAGTCATTCCCCCTGACTGCTTCGTTGCAACAGTGAGCACCAGCTAGATTAAATTGATTATTATGTTTTAAATATGGTTATTTTTCTTACAAAAACGCATCGATTCGCTACAGGAGGACTTTGTTCACCCCCCAGATCCCTGTGAGACACTTTTTATTATGGATGGGCGATTTTTATTTAAATTATTTTGGACTGAAGCACTGCAACACCCACCGAGTGCAATGATAGAGCTTGAAAGATCAAAAACAATTTTTAATATAACTCCGACTGGATTCATCTGAAATAAAGTCTATTCCACCTAGGATGCTTTGAGGGTGAGTAATTTATGGGCTAATTTTCATTTTTGGGTGAACTAACACTTTAAGATATCTGTTTCAATATCATTTTGATGACACGCTGCTTGTTTCTTTCCGTCAGTTAGGTGAACTGGTGCGAAATTTTGCGAAAAGGACGGACTGCTTTATGGCAGCAGCTTGCCACGTTACGCTAGTCACTGTAATGCAACACTCACTTAACTCTAGGGGGCTCTAAAGTCACAGTTTTACACAAAACTACATGTACTGTTACTTGTCATTACTTGTCATTTCTTTGGAATTGTTAAATTTACTAGCAATTTCTGAGTGAAAATTGTTTATACATTTTTTCAATGCAATTCAAGCTCCATGTAAATCAACATAAATAGTATTCAATAATGAATCTTGCACAGTAAGACTAGGAACGTCTATTTACGCTTCAGGATTTTTTGATTGCAAGAACTAACACCAATACCTATGCTTTTTGTAACAGCTTGCAACTTTGTTTTATTTCCATGCATGAGGCATGAACTTGAGGGATAAAGGAAGCAATATCAGCTGATCAATATCTATGATCAGCATGCTGGTAATGCTGAACTGATCTTTCGCTGTTCTGCAGCGAATTTCATTTGAAAGCCTACAGTCCATTAACTCTACAGCACTCAAAAAATGATCTTCAATAATTGAGGAAAACTTCACTACACAAATTAAATGCATGCAACAATACTAAAACAAACAAATAATACTTATGTACCTATGGAGTAGTAAATGCATGGCAGAATTTTCATTTTTGAGCAAACTATCCCTTTAAAGTAATGCAAATAAATCTTATAGTTAAATTGCTAGCAATGGCAGATGTAACCATGTCAAATAAATAAACACTTATTTTACTATAAGTAAGCATCATGTACACATAAGCGCCCCCTCTTATAAATCCCCAACAGAAATGAACATTAAACACTAACGGCTTTATCTTTACTCAAAAACTCTAAAATAATACTCTCCCAATCCAGTCCAGTGTAAAGTACACAGGGAGCTTGAAATCCATAGCTCAGTTTCAGTGGTCAACAAAAATTAGTATAGTCCAAAAAACACAAACTATTAAGTAAACTTCAGTTTTACAAATGAATGTGAAATTGGGTTGCTTTAGCTGATTTTAAAACAGGTAAACTGAACAAACAGCAAAACAATTTGCCCTTGATTTTCATGTAAAGATCATATGAAAATGCTCAGTATTGCAGTCATTCTCATTTAAAGGCTACATAGCATTATCCATTTTCATCTAATGAGAAATGCTGACTTTTTACAGCAAAACACCAAAAAAAAAGCATGAAAATGACACTGAATATGAAGCCATCCTGGCCCACAATAATCTACTTCCACAAGTAAGTAAATATGGTCAATTTTTTACTTTTATAGCATCCGATTTTACTTTTTTTCCAGAAACCAAATTGTAATCCTTCCTTCATTTTTCAGATTCACCGATTGAGGCGATTTACTTCTTCTGTGTAATGAAGATACAGTTTTCAAGCTCTAATTTTGCCCATTAATAATTAACCGCCTTTTAGCGTATGTGTGTGCGTTTGAAGTATACAGTGACACTGCATGTGGCTGCCTGTCACAGAGCAGAGGATTCTGGCCCATTTTAAGATCCGAGGTGCGGTTGAACCACACGTCGTTCCGTAGACATTTTATCCCGGCCACCTGTAGCCCAGCGAGGGGAGCAACAGTAAATCACGTGACCGCTTCCCAGAGACGAAACCCTAATCCCGAGCCTGATCGGGCCGGTTCAGGGATGGAGGGCATGGTGAAACTCGAGGCGACAGCTTCACCAATGAAGAGGCGGAAAAGTGGTCCCTGCGCTCGCCTTGTTGTGTCAGCACGGCCCCATTAATGTCACTTTAGTGCCAGCGGCCCCTCCCGCCGCACATGCTGTAAGTGTGTGTGAGCGAGAGGACAGGAGCGGGAATGCGGGGTGTGTTCCGGCCCCTGCGGATACTCTACACCCTCTTCACGCCTGACGGGCTGTCAGAGGTTATTAGTGTGACCCGGCGGCCATCCTCGGGGAGAATACGAGATCTCGCTGATGCGCTCGGATCTGATCCGCGCTGGAGGAAGCAGGTGAATAACATGGGCATGAATGCATGCTTCACCTGCTTATTTACACAAACTTATATTTATATTTCATTAGCTCTGTAACCAAAAACTATAAGATGCGTGCATGCATTTAAATGCATCACAGGACCCAAAGCCCAGAATGCATTGCACCACACTCCCAGAATGCACTGCGAGTGAAAAAGAGAGAAATTTCAATTGTGCATACTATTCAAAAGTTTTTAATAAATTAATACTTTTATCCAGCAAGGATGCATTATATTGATCAACAGTGACAGTAAAGATCTTTACTAGTAAAGAAGTTAAAAATCTAAAGACATTAACAATGTTTGAAAAGATTTCTATTTTTTAAATGCTGTTCTTTTTTAACTTTCTGTTCTGTTTCCACAAAAATATGAAGCATCACAACTTTTTTTACCATTGATAATAATAATAAATGTTTCTTGAGCAGAAAATCTGCATATAAGAACTATTTCAGAAGGATCATGTGACTGAAGACTTGATTTATCTTGATGGCTGCTGAAAATTCAGCTTTGCATCACAGGACTAAATTACATTTTAAATTGCTATAGAAAACACTTGTTTTAAATTGCAAAAACATTTCATAATAGTGTTTTTACTGTATTTTTCAATAAATAAATGCAGCCCTGGTGAGCATAAAAGAGACTTCTTTCAAAAACATAAAGAATAATTCCAAACTATATTTTGAATTTGAATTTAGAAAGTGAATCAAATTATAAACTGACTGTTACATTACAATAAATAAAATGCAATTTTTTTTTTTAAATGAGGATACTTTTATATGATAAACTACTGTGTTCAATCACAACTAGATGTCTAATCTAGTTCTTGAAGTTGAGAACAACCGCTTAACAAAAAAAAAGCATGATTTTCAGATGTGATTTTTATGTGGTTTTGGGTCTCTCAATATGTTCCCAAAGTGATAAAGTCCCAGATGTGCAAATTTCAAACCGCAAAACCATTTTCACAAAACACATGAATTTACCATGCTCCCACATGTGCTCATATGACTAACATGTGTTCACATGTATAATTCATGTGCATTTTTCATGAGGGTCTACCACACAGAATATACACAAACAGCTTTGTGAAAGCAAGACTGACTGTAATTCTCTCTCTCATTGTGTGAGTTAGGCTGGCAGGCCTGTGTGTTGTTGATGTGTGGCCTGGTCAGATGGTCTACCGAGTGCCCACATTTGCCACAGATCTATACCCTCTGTCCCAGTGCAGAACCACCCTCACCAGCTGATCTCTGACGCTAACCACCAGTTAAACCTGACTCATCTCATTACTGGGCCAGAATCGCTGGGGTATTTGGGGTCTGGTGAATTACAGTTCTCACAAGCCATTTCGGTTTGTTCTCAACCTCTAACCTTTAAAGTCCCCCTATTATGGGTTATGAAAGGTTCATATTTTGGTTTTTGCAGTCCCCAACAACAGGTTGACATGCATGCAAGGCCAAAAAACATTTTCATTGTCTTATAATATGCATTTATTTTTACCTTACTTGCTCAACGACTCCCAAAATTTTTTTTTTCCCCCCCGCACTCAATCATTCATTTTTCCAAACCCCTCCTTTGCGTGACGCTAATCGGCGGTGATTGGTCCGATTGGTCTAATTTTCATTTCATCATGCCTGTAATGCCTGATAAAGCAGCGTTTGTGAGCGCAGTGCTGCTTTGTGTACAGCGTTACTGGGGAAACAGCTATTTTTACCTTCAAAAGCGGCAGCTAGTGGCAAAGAATGAATTTGCATTTTCATTCAGACCAATGCGAAAAGACCAACAAGTGGGCGGGCGATATGCTAATGTTTCATGTTGACGTCAACATGAAACGGCTTGGGATTCGTTTGAAAAACTCGTTTCAATGATTCAGAGTCGACACTTTCTTTTGAGAGACAATAACTTTATACACGTGCACTTTCAGATTTAAAACTTTGCATGAAAGGTGTTTTCATTCAAAAATCCATAATAGGGGCACTTTAATATGCAACGTCAAGTGATTAATTCAGTCTCAACGCTTCCATGACTACATAGCTCAGCAGATGTTAATAGTATCTTGATTTAAACTTCGCAGCAAAAGTTAATTGGTAAAGATATCTTTTTAGCATAATATGAACGCATACTTATTAGTAGATTAGATAATCTTTAGCTTATATATACTATATAAGATATAGAATATTATATAATATATATATGTATGTATGTATGTAGTATATATAGTCTTGATATATGTCTGTATATAATATAATATATCTATATATAAGAATTTTTTTTTTTTTTTTTTTTTTTAATGTAATTTAATTCCTCTTATGGCAAAGCTGAATTTTCTCCAATCTTCAGTGTCACATGATCCTCCAGAAATCATTCTAATATGCCGATTTGCTGCTCAAGAAACATTTCTTATTATTATCAATAATGAAAACAGATGTGCTGCTTAATATTTTGTAGAAACCTTTATTTGAAATAGAAATATTTTTTAACATTATGAATGTCTTTACTGTCACCTTTGATTAATTTAATGTGTCCTTCCTGAATAAAAGTATTAATTTCTTTAAAAAAAAATCAAATCTTACTGACTGAAATTATTTTAAATAATTCTTGTGTTCATTAAGTGAAAACAGTGTGAAAAGTTAAGAGTTTTACTGTATTTTAGTTCAATTAAACATTCTGAATCTAATTGGAAGCATTGACTAATTGAAATAGTGGTTCCTAAGAAAATTCAAGAATCTTCAAAGCAAACATATAAATACTGAGAAACTGGATATTATCAAACTGCTGAAAAATGAGATAATGAATTTTTTCCCCTGCCAAAATTTACAGCAATGCCATTATGTCAGATTTTCACTATAAAAACACATCTACTAACAGTCACACATTTACACTTATCTATTCATCAGATAAAGTACACTCACATGCAACACAGACACAGTTATTCTTGAATACAAAACACTGGAGGACACACAAAGCCCTTTGAGTCTCTCTGCCTCCCTCAGTGCATCAATAAATAAAGCAAACAGCATTAAGTATAACTTGAACTATATGAATGAGGCTCTAATTTAATAGCAATAGTATTAGTGTTTTAAGGTTTGGCCATTTAGGTGAAACTCTAAGCCGATGTGGGAGTAATTTGGCCGTAAGGAAATTGATTCTGACCATCAGGCAGTTTCTCATGTTCAAACAGAGGCTGCAGTTAAACAGGATCATTGCTGTTAAACACATTACCCAGGTATCCCCTCTGCTCACAGCCAATGATTATATGTCCACGCTGAGGGATTTTGTGCAAATATAAAAATGATCACTGGGCATGACTGGAAAGGAGAATTAAAGCCGTCCATTACGCCGCAGGAGACTGTGACGCAGATGTTTCTTGTGTCAGGGATTATTCATGGATCTACACTGTAACATAAGAGTCCGTTTTGATGTATGTACACACTTGTCAATGGAGACTTACCTGCTGCCTGTTGCTTTGAAGAAATAGAATGAGAAACTGCTACTGACCCATGACCCTAAAAAACACAAGATTTGATTTCTATACAAATGTAGATGGTTATTTATACTGACAAGCTCCAGAAAGTGGGAGGAACAGACTAAAATTAGACAAAACTTTGACTAAAAAGTCATTATCCAATTATTATTTAAAATGATTAATTAAATAACAGAAAACACTATATTGTACATTAGCACTGATAACAAGAAAGACACAAAACTAAAATAAAATATGTCAAGTGCCATACAGGGACTTCTGGAAAGGTTATTTTACTCTTTCTCACTATAAATTATATGACATAATTTTACAGTAAAATTACATGTAATATGATGTACAAACAATAATAACTTTTCATTGTCTATAGGGTAACTTGCATATAAACAACTAACAGTTTTTAATTGTAGAATTTTTACAGTTCTGTAAAATTGCAAATATTTTCAGATATTAAATCAATTTTAGAGTTTAAAAGGGACTTCTGGAAATGTCCTTTTACCGTTCTTCACTATAAATGATATGGTAATTCATAGTTTTTACTTGCAATCACCATACATTTGACAGTATTTTACAGTAAATTTACATATGATGTATAAACATTTATTTATTTTTTACTGTAACTTGAATAACCAACGAACAGGTTTTTACTGTAGAATTTTTACAGTTTTGTTCTTCAAAAATTACAAACATTTTTAGATATTTAGATATTAAATCTCAGCTGGTGACATGATGACTTTTGGCCTTAAATCTCTTTCAGCGAATAAAGAAAACATAGAATATAGTGCAAGAATCACATGAAAAACTATATTGTTATGAAACTCACAAAGGATCAAGGGAAGGTGCTTTTATCCATTATGCAAGAAAAATCTAAAAATCCAATCAGAACAGAGGTCATTTACATACATTTAATGTCTTAATAGTATGGTAACAAAAACAGTCGTTTGAAAACGTTGAAACAGAGGGTGAAAAATAGTTGTGTAAAACTAAATTATGACTAAATCAGGGCTGTCCAAACTCGGTCCTGGAGGGCCGGTGTCCTGCAGAGTTTAGCCTGCAAGTTGGAGCTAAACTCTGGCAGGACACCGCCTCCATGACCGAGGTTGGACAGTCCTGTTCTAAATGAACATCAGGAAAAAAATAAAACACTTCAAAAGTGTACGATATTGCTTTTGCTGGGCATACATACTCTCTTAATGACGCACAACACACAAACACATTCTCAAATGCATCCTCTCTCTAAAACAGATTGAAACACACCTCATCTTGACTTGCACATCTCCAGGGTTTCTGTGGCCAGCGCTCCCTGCAGTGTGGCTGGCCAACAGGAGGCATTTACCGTACACTCCACCCTTCTCTAAGCACAAACAATCACAAAAGCACTGATGGCAGTAAACAGAACCAAAGCCACAAACCCACTTCCAGCTCCTTCAGTAATGCAGCCGACCACAGTCACAGAAATTCAGAGTGCTCCGGCGTCCCGTGCTGCGTCAGGTACATCTGCAAACATAATTCACTCCACCAGACTACAGGACAGTTGTATTGCTTTTTTTTGTACCTTGGTTGCTTTCAAAGTTATGTGCCATTTCAGATGTTTCTTCTAAAAGTCTTCTGGAGAAATAACAACAGACACACGTGAGCAAATCGTTAACATACAGAGCTGTAAAATGAAAGTGAAAAACTACCATTTAAAAATCTGGAGTCAGTAAGTTTTTAAAGGAAGCCTCTAATGCTCACCAAGGTGTCAGTTTGTGATCAAAATGCAGTAAAAAAATTCTTGCAATTATAATAACTTCAAACTGTAATTTATTCCTGTTATGCAAAGCTGAATTTTCAGCATCATTACTTTAGTCTTTAGTGTCACTTGATCCTTCAGAAATCATTCTAATATGCTGATTTGCTGCTCGAGAAACATTTATCTTCATTATCATGTTGAAAACGGTTGTGGCTGTACATTTTCTTTTTCTTTTTTTGGAAACTGGGTATATTTTTTCAAAAGAACAGCATTTATTTCTAATAGAAACCTTAACATTATACTGTATTGTCTTTGCTGTCACTTTTGATCAATTTAATGCATCCTTGCTGAATAAATGTATTCATTTATTTTCAAATATCTTACTGACCCCCAACTTTTTGAATGGTAGTGTAATTGTGAACTAGTTTTCTCCTACTCGTCTTGTATTTAGGTCTATATTTGTGCAGCTCTGGTACTCACACACTCCACTTAGCCATTTTCTGTACGTCTCTTTTTCGTTCCTCAAGTCATTCATGGGTAACGTTGGCATTGCTACAGAGGGCTGACATTAAAGTGACTGACTGTAATAAGATATAAAGACTGAAATTATTAGTTTTTATTGAAACCGCAGTTACTGGCGCAGTAACGCAGTGCTATTCAACTGTGAACGCACAAGGAAAGAGCCAAGACGGCAAGAAATGGCCCTGATTATACTGCAGCAATCCACCGCAAATATATAACATCCCTACACAGACCTACAGCTTTGCCAACAAACTGAGAGGTATGAAGATTTCAAATATATAAAGTCAACCCATGCCAAATACGGGGGGGGGACCACCAAACTTAGTCAAAACAAAAAGTTTGAAGACTTTAATTCTGTACATTACATTAAGAATTATAGTTATTATAAACTTAGATATGAATAAAATGCATCTACGTCTCTAAGATGCATACGTTGTTTTAGCCAAATTCTAAGGCATATTTGCAAAAGGGACAATCCCATAATGCATTGCAACAAACAAGTTAGATATAACCATTCTTTAATTCACAAAAAGTACTTATTGAAACAACTAAATCTCATTCAAAATGGATTATTGTTCAGTATTTGTGTGTTTAGTGTTTGACTATGACAATGTTAGCTTAGCCATGTTATACTGATGCAAAAAGACAATTTAGGAAGACATACTTAAATTCATACAACACAAAAAAGTGTCATGACTTCGGTCTGATCAGCAGGTTGTTGTTGTCTTTGTTTTGACAGTTCACCATGTGCTCATTGTCTTCGTGGTTTCCCTCCCCATCGTTATCTTATTAACTACTTCAGCTGCTGTCACACCTGTGGCTTGTTAATTCCTTAATTCTCCCTCCTTTTAAGTTCCCTTCGTGTGTAGTCTTGTGTCTGACCGTTGTGGTGTGAACACGCTACTCTTCGTTCGTGACCTACTAGCAGTCTTGTGTTCTTGTCTTGCCGTCTTTTCATAGTTCCTGCCCTGTTTCATAGTTCCTGCCTTTTCATAGTTCCTGTTACCAGAACTGCGCTTTGCGGCCTCTCCTCTCCTGCCCCTCTCGGTGCACTCTACAAGGAACTCTCTGCCCTGACGTTGTGTCGGTACTGACGCTTGGACTCGGTGCGCGGTTCTCTCTCCACTCTGACGTTGCGTCAGCATTGATGCTGGGACTGTGTGCGCTGCTCTCCCTACGCCTTACCCGCTCTGCCTCGTGGAGTGACTGGAGGCTTGTTTGGACTGTTTTGAGATTCAAATAAATTTAAGTTTAACCTGCAAATTGAATCCGTGTTTTCCCCTGACAGACCCCTTGACAAAAGTACTGATAAACCCAATTAAATCTAATTCAAAATGCACTGAGTAACACAAGCTGCATCCAAAATCTAATACTTCTCTGCTATATAGTAAAACAACATGGCAAGCTATTCTGACAATGCTAATAGTAGAGTGGCCATATGTGTCATTTATACAGGACACGTCCTGGCCAGGATTGTTATATTGCCTAAAACATCCAAAGTAGTTTGACCAATAACATGCAGGTATTGTATATAATTGACCAATCGTGGCGTGTGAGAAGGCGAGATCTACAGAGAACGATCAAAGCGATGCAAATACGCGCACGTGTTTGTTCGTTCGTTTGACTTGAAGCGTTGCTGTGCACCGATCATTGAATGACACCAAAGTACTACGAGAGCGATTCGAAAGCATGAGGAGCCGTCTGCTCTGCTCTCTATAGCTCTCAGGAATGTCATACAACGATCGATATGCACAGCCAAAACCTGGATATTTTAGGCAATATGGAAATCCTGGCAAGGACGCGTCCCGTAAAAATGTCCCGTATGGTCACCCTAGCTAATAGTAATAGACATTTTGGGCAAACAGACCTTACCCTAAATATCCAAAATAATATAAGGATATTGTACATATTATATTTAGTATAGATAAAACCATGCATTCATCAAATGCACAGTATGTTTAGACTTGACAGACAAGCATTTGAATGAATGGAAGTCCCTGTCTCTTCCTGTGTGTGGTGTGTGTAGACGGTTTCTCCACCACCTCATTGGCTTTGGGTTTCAAACTCAGTGGCCGCAGCAGTGGTCTGCGCAAGACTCCTTTACCCATCTGGTCTGGAGTGATCTGTAGTTGGGCTCATTGTATCTGGGCAGGAAAATACCACACAAGCCGACAGCGGCCGCAGTTGTCCAGACCTGCACGCGGTCACTGAATTAAAATAACCATGACAGGAGGCCACACATGGATCCTCAGGTAGGTATGAGGTTGGGCCACGGTACAAGGCTCTATATAAACCACAAAAAAAGAAACTGGCTTCTGGATGGTATTGTTTGGCCAATCTGAAGGCTTTGAGATGCTGCTTATTTCTAGAGGAAATTACTTACAGTATGTTTAAAGCAGCATTTAAAGGAACAGTTCACCCAAAAATAACATTTGCTGAAAATGTACTCAACCTCTGGCCATCCAATATGTGGATAAGTTTGTTTCTTAATGAGAACAGATTTAGAGAAATTAAGCATTACATCACTTGCTCACCATTGCATCCTCTGCAGTGAATGGGTGCCGTCACAATGAGAGTCCAAACTGCTGATAAAAACAACACAATAATCCACACAACTCCAGTCCATCAGTTAATGTCTTGTGAAGTGAAAAGCTGCATATTTGTAAGAAACAAATCTATCATTAGTATATTTTTTTATTTTAAATGGTTGCAAATTTTCATTTTTGGGTGAACTATTCCTTTAAGTCACATTAATTTTATGAGGTAAGGTGAGTTTTTGGATTTCAGATTGCCAGTCTGTCATTTCTATTCCATGTTTCTCTCAACAGCATCCATGGAAAGAGACTGTAAATAAAAGGTCATAAGTTTGTTCCTTGTCTAAATTAATCTGGAACGACAGTAAAAAGAAAAAAAAGGAGGAAAATACTGGGCAGGGTCTTCTGGATCAGATCACTGTGTTAGTGGATTTGGAAAGCATGCTAGTGCAGTAATTCTGTCAAATCAGCACTATTTTGAAGTTTCCTAAAAGCCGTTCCATTATGTGATTCTACTCAATGATCCAATTTTGCAGTTGAAGATCGATTTTCAACAAATTAAAGATCTGTCGATTGTGGTTATCGTGCCACATTTGGCCAGATTCATAATTCAGGAACATGTTTTTTTACATGTGCATGCATTACATTTTGTCATCAATTCTGTTCAGAGACTCTAGAGCAGTGGTCTCTAACACGGTGCCCGTGGGAACCTGGTAGCCCACATGGAGCCTGTGAGTCCCCCACAGATCATATTCTACAAATAGACTGTAATTGAACTTTAATTTTCTTTTTTTCATTATTCTTATATGAAAGGATGATGGATTCCATACACTCTTTCACATAATATATATAAATTTAATATATTAAAATAGTTTCTACAAAGATATTAACCAGCAAATTGTTCAACATTTATAATAATAATTTTTTAAAAATTCTTGAATACCAAATCGCATATTAGATTAAAGGATCTTGTTACACTGAAGACTGGAGTAATGATGATGGAAATTCAGCTTTGCATCACAGGAATAAATGACATTTTAATATATATTATATACAATATATATTGTAGTAATATTTTAATCTTATCTGTATTTTTGTGCATGCAAATGCAGTCTGAAGTACTGATCTAGAAAGAAACAAAATAATCAAAGAAAATGAGTGATATACAGTGTCCAGAAAGAGCTCGTACACCCAAATAGACAGCGAGAGAACATGAGCTGATGAGAAAACATTAGAGATCGCTTCTGATGCACCGTCATAACTGGAATTAATGTCTGTGAGACGAATATTAATGACATGCCTCTAAATCAAGGATCCTGTCAAAGCTCAAACCCTGTATTCTGAACAGGACACCCACACAGCACAGGGCAAACACACTCTTAGTATTGGCTGCAGATGAGAGTTGGTTTGGTTAGCAGGTGTGTGTGAGCCAGACAAAACTCTTCTGGCGCCACTCACGCATTTCCAGTGTGTGACTGCCAAACTCCCTCCCACTTCCTCTGCTGTCAATCATCAACCACCACACACTAGTTCATACTCATAAATAGACACACACACATTCCTGATCCAACAAAAATGCTGTGAGCATGTGTGTGTGTGTGTTTATGTGTTGTTATCTGTGGGCTAGCAAGGCCAGGTATGCATCAAATGTCAATAACGTAATTAAAACTATCAGCATTATTTTTTATATACTTTTCTATTTTCCCTGCTGATCCTGTTGTTAGATAGATATATAGATAGATAAAATTATAGATAGATAGAACAATGGAACAATAGAACGTAGACCCCATAGATGATATATAGATAGATAGATAGATAGATGATAGATAGATAGATAGATAATAGATAGATAGACAGACAGACAGACAGACAGACAGGACAGACAGAACAGACAGACAGACAGACAGACAACGATAGATAGATAGATAGTTAGATAGATAGATATATAGATAGATAAAATTATAGATAGATAACAGACAACACAACAACAGACGACCAGACGACAGATAGATGGCTAGATAGACAATAGCTGAATGTAGATCACAAACAGTACAGACAGCCAGACAGAAAGACAGACACAGACGACAGATCGACAGATAGACCACAGAGAGACAGATATATATAGATAGATAGAAGATAGAATAGTAGATAATAGATATATCGATATATGAAGAATGACAGAAGATGATCTCAGACAGACAGACAGACAGACGATAGACAGACAGACAGATAGATAGATAGATATTAGATAGATAGATAGATAGATATGAATTGAATTGATAGAAAGACAGACAGACAGACAGAAGACAGACAGACAGACAGACAGACAGACAGTATACATGACAGGACGACAGACAGATAGATAATAGATAGATGATAGATAGATAGATGATGGATAGATATATAGATAGATGATAGATGATAGACAGACAGATAGATAGATAAACCGATATATAGACAGACAGACGACAGATAGATAGATAGATAGATAGATAGATAGATAGATGAGATAGATAGATAGATAGATAGATAGATAGATGATGGATGATGGATGATGGATAGATAGATAGATGATCGATGATAGATAGATAGACAGATAGATAAACAGACAGACAGACAGAAAGACGATAGATAGATAGATAGATGGATAGATCGATAGATAGATGATAGATGGATGGATAGATAGACAGACGGATAGACAGACCGACAGACAGACAGACAGACAGACCGACAGACAGACACACACACATATATGATACGATAGAAGATAGATAATCGATAGAGAAAAAAAATTTCCAGAATGATAGATTGATAGATAGATAGACAGACAGACAGACAAAGAGACAGAGAGACAGACAGACCGACAGACCGACCGACAGACAGACAGACAGACAGACAGACAGACAGATAATGATAGATGATAGATAGATAGATCGATAGATAGATAGATAGATTATAGATAGACAGATAGATAGATAGATATACAGTATGATAGACAGACAGACAGACAGATGATTAATAGATAGATAGACAGACAGACAGACATACAGACAGACAGACAGACAGATAGATAGATTATAGATAGATAGACAGATAGATAGATAGAATGATAGATATCGACAAACAGACCGACAGATAGAACAGACAGACAGACAGACCACAGACTATCGTAATATTAGATAGAGAGATCGAAGATATAGATAGATAGATAGATAGAATGATGGATGGATGGATGGACGGACGGATGATAGATAGATAGATCGATAGATATATAGATAGATAGATAGATATATAGATAATAGATAGATAGATAGATAGATAGATTGACAGACAGACAGATAGACAGACAGAGCAGACATACAGACAGACAGACAGACATACAGACAGACACACACAGACACACACACACTAGTATAAATAGATATCTAGATAGATAGATAGATAGATATAGGTATAGATGTATAGAAATAGAATGACAGAATGATTGCATAGAATTACACAACGACCGACATACAGACAGACAGACAGATAGATAGATAGATAGAAATAGATAGATATATAGATGATAGATAGATAGATAGACAGACAGATAGACAGATAGATATTTAGATAGACAGACAGACAGACAGACAGACGAGCCACAGACAGACAATAGACAGACAGACAGACAGACAGACAGACAGACGACAGACAGACAGATCGATAGCATAATAGCTAGCTATAGATAATATAGATAGATAGATAGATATAATGACAGATGATAGATGATAGATAGATAGATAGATAGACAGACAGACAGACGACAGACAGACGACAGACAGACAGACAATAGATAGATAGATAATAGATAGATTAGATAGATAGGATAGATAGAAGTAGATAGAATCGGCTGAGATAGACTGTCGACACGAGCACAGACAGACAGATAGATAGACGACAGCAGACAGACAGACAGACAACCGACCGATAGATAGATAGATAGATAGATAGATAGATAGACAGACAGACAGACAGACAGGCAGGCAGACAGACAGATAGACAGACAGATACAGTATATAGATAGATAGACAGACAGACAACAGACAGACAGACAGACAGACAGACAGACAGACAGACAGACGATCGATAGATATATATAAATGATTAATATATAGATAGATAGATAGATATCATGCAAATGATAGATTTATAGACTGATAGATAGACATACATACAGACAGACAGACAGATAGATAATAGATAGATAGATAGATAGATAGATAATAGATAGATAGATAGATAGATAGATTGATAGATAGATAGATAGACAGATAGACGGACAGACAGAGTGATAGACAGACAGACAGACAGATAATAGACAGACAGACAGATAGATAGATACAGACAGATAGATAGATAGAAGATAGATAATAATACACAGACAGACAGACAGCAGACAAACAGACAGACAGACAGACAAACAAACAAACAAACAAACAGAGATCGATAGATAACAACAGACTCGACAGACAGACAGATAATACAGATAGACAAAGATAATAGATATATGAAGATGTAGACAGATAAACAATGGAACAATTGAAACGATAGAACAATCGATGGACAGATACTGTAGATATATAGATTAGACAGATAACAGACAGACAGACGACAGACCGACAGACAGACAGACAGACAGACAGACAGACAGATACAGATAGATAGATAGACAGACAGACAGATAGATAGATAGATAGATAGATAGATAGATAGATAGATAGATAGATAGATAGATAGATAGAATTCAAATACAGAATTGATAGATAGATTAATAGATAGCCAGAGAGATATATGATAGATAATAGATACTAGATAGATAGATATATAGATAGATCGATAGATAGATAGATAGATGGATAGATAGATGGGTGGATGGATGGATAGATAAAT
Source organism: Sinocyclocheilus anophthalmus (assembly GCA_018155175.1). Classification (NCBI taxonomy): domain Eukaryota; kingdom Metazoa; phylum Chordata; class Actinopteri; order Cypriniformes; family Cyprinidae; genus Sinocyclocheilus; species Sinocyclocheilus anophthalmus. The sequence goes on along the minus strand of JADLZN010012098.1, from coordinate 35,436 downwards.
AGATAGATAGATATAGATAGATAGATATATAGACAGACAGACAGACAGCATAGATGACAGACAGACAGACGACAACAGATAGATAGATAGATAGATAGATAGATAGATAGATAGATAGATAGATAGATAGATAGATAAATAGATAGATAGATAGATAGATAGATAGATAGCTATATAGATTAGAACAATGGACCAATAGACCGATAAACAAAGATAGATAGATGATAGTCGAGAGATGATAGATAGATGATAGATAGATGATAGATAGATAGATAGATAGATAGATAGATAGATAGATAGATAGATAGATAGATAATAGATCTATTCTGCAGCTTGTGTGTGTGTGTCTGTGTGAGTTCGGAAATGTACTCCATCAATCCATGTGTTAAAGGAGAACAGGAAAAAAGGGATAGAGGATGGAGAAGTTTCTGCCCGCAGACAGCCGTCTGGCTTTCTGCTTAGACACAGTGTTTAAACCATCGCTCCATAAAGAACAGAGGCCTGCAAAGTCCCTGGCTCCCATTGGGCCACAAATCGTCACAGCGACCGGTGGCCAATCTAAAACCACTATGACCGAGAAGGGAAGTGAGATCATACGGCCCGACTTGGCATGGGGGCATCCAACTACCCCTCACCACGCACATGCGGGCCTGTTAAACATGGTGGGCAGGACAGAGTCTTTCAGCGAACCACAGAGCTGCTTAATGCGTCCCAGAAAGCCCTCATATGTAGCCCTTTAAAAACTCCCATCTCTCTCCGTTACGGCTGCTTACTTACTGCGGTTAAACACTCCCATCCAACTCCAGCAAGCTCTGATTCAGCTCTCAGAAGCTTGATTTTCCGTGCCGCTTCATCCTCCTGGTCGGGCTGATTCGGGATGTTTCCACACAGATGAAAGAGCGTCAGCAGAGATGATATAATCGTTTCCAGCCTCTGCTGGAAGGATATCCTATGATCACACACAGACAAAAGAGAGAGAAGGAAGAAAGACATGACAAGTGAGCGTTAAGACAAACAGACGCACGGTTCATTGACACGCTGAGCTCCTCTCTGGCAGCCTGCAGTGAGTTTACTCATTTACATCATCTGTGAAGGTGAACAAAAGTCTTGACTCAAATTTAGAAATATGATGCACAGGCTCAAAGAGTTTGAGGTGGGGTAAAAGGTCAAATTTGTGGCAGTTTGTCTGACAATGATGCTCTTCATAAACAGCAACTGTGTGCTACCCGAGACTTGACTAGAGTGTGTTCCTAACCTAAATGTGTAATACTCTAAAAGCATAAAAATACGTACACATTGTGTATTGTACACACACACACACACACACACATATATATATATATATATATACCATAATTCCATACGAAGTCTTTCTTATCAAAAATAATATATAGAATTATTGTTTTCAAACAGGTTTCCCAAACACTCTTGCCTGAATGAGGCGGACTGTTTTTGTTTGTTTTTAGTTTTTTAAAGAAATGAACACCTTTATTCAACAATGGTGCATTAAATTGATCAAAAGTGACAGTAATATTTAGAATTTTGCAGAAGATTTCCACAAAATATTAAGCAGCACTGTTTTCAATATTGATAATAACAATAAACGTTTCTTGAGCAGTAAATCAGCATACTAGCTTATCATTTTATATATACATTAGATATATAGATATGTATGTATTTTTTCTACATTTCACTTCACATCATACTATATATGTTTGAATGTGTGACAAATAAAATGTGAATTTACACAGAAATATAAGTAAAATAGTTTATTTTAATGTTTTGGATGTTTAATTAATTATAACTGTAAATATTTACATAAAAATTTTAAATAAATGATCTACATTTCTTTCACTTCATCAACCAACTTGGACAATCTCATCTTAATGCTCTATGGGATTACCATTAACAAGGAAGATATACAAATAATACAGATAATACAAACGTCCAGTAATAAAATGCCTGTTATAAAATCTAGCTACAGCTCGTTCAAGCTGGTTTAGGTGGTTAACCTGGTCGAGCTGGTTGTCAAGCAGATTAATTAGGGGTGGTAGATCATCTTGGGTCAGCAAAACAAAAACTGCTGGTATGACCTTGCTTTTCAACTGATTTTATTTGATATCTTTTGAAAGTATAATCTGTACCCATAAAAAATTACAAAAGGCCAGTTTGTTTAAGGGGCCCAAGGCGAGATCATAAAAATTGTGTAAAATGGTCATACACAAAACTCTATAAAATAACATCCATAAAAATGCAGCAACAAGATAAAATGGTTTCTTTCTTCTCTAGAAATATTAATGTGTATAACGTTAATTAGAGCAATAGATTCAATGCAAACAAGCACGAATTGGGGCAGAATTGTGGTAAAATAGGATTCAAGAATCTATCTCTCTATATATTCGTTTGATCTTATCTGCGATTCCTTGAGCTAAATGTTGGATCGATAAGGAGGTCTGTTAGCACACAGCTGTGTGTCCAGAGGCTGTTGGCACGACCTGAGAGCCCACAACGACTTATTGTGTCACAACAGCATTACAGGAAGCAGCACATGTTCCCCATTCTGTGAAGAACGTCTTTGCACCATTTGGAGAAGAACATGTGACAATGTGTTGAGTTCACTTATGGGCATTTCTATAATTACAGGAACTTAGAAATCTTGCTAAATTATTTTTTTGCTATTTTATCTTGATTAAACTATTTAACAGTCATATTTAACAAAATATTTTAAAATGTTAATATCCTGAAATAAAGGTCTCTTTATGGCCTTAATCAACCTTCAAAGTTTTAAAGTGCATCAACAAAAATAAATATTATTTTCAAATACAAATACACTTTTTCACCAGGAAGGATGCATGAAATTGATCAAAAATGACAGTAAAGATATTTATAATGTTACAAAAGATAAATGTTTCTTGAGCAGCAAATCAGAATATTACAATGATTTCTGAAAGAGCATGTGACTGAAGACTGGAGTAATGATGCTGAAATTTCAGCTTTACGTCACAGGAATAATCATTTTCTAATATATTCAAATAGAAATCAGTTATTTTAAAATGCAATAATATTTCACAATATTACTGTTTTTATTGTACTTTCGATTACATAAATGCAGGCTTAATGAGCATAATAGGCTTCTTTGAAAAACATTTTAAAAACTCATACTTCCATATTTCCAAACTTCTGAGTAGTGTTCATGATTTTTCAGACCTAGAGACGTGTTTAGCAGGCCTTTAGCTAAAGTTAGCTCTATATTTGACTAACACGGCCTCTGCTCCCTCTTGTTCTTTGGCTTTTCTGTGTTGAAATCTAAGACAGAGCCTCATGCCTCTTTCGTTAAAGATTAAGGGATCTGAGAATGTAAATATTTCCAGCTGATGAGCCGAGATGAACGAAACAGGCTGAAATCAAAGCCCATGGCGATGCCATCAACTGTCCTTCTGATAGAAAAACAGCAGTAAACACACACACACACACACACCGAAGAGAGAGAGAGAGACTGATCAGACCTATCAGTATCAAAAGCTATTTTCTGCATTATTCAAAGACAGTTGCTATTGGTGTAACATGGCGCCCCCTATTGACAAGCACCTTGAGTTTAACTTGTTTTCGGAGTAATTTTTAAAGGGGTCATATGATGCTTTTTTAAAGATCATTATTTTGTGTATTTGGTGTAACAGAATATGTTGACATGCTTTAATGTTCAAAAAACACATTATTTTTCAAATACTGTACATTATTGTAGGTCCTCTATGCCCGCCTCTCTCAAACGCTTCGTTTACTTCCTACAAAGTCCCTCCTTCTGACAAGCGCAGTCTGCTCTGATTGGCCAGCTGACCCAGTGCATTGTGAGTGCCACTCGTCGGAAATGTAACGCACTTACCATAATCGCGAGCTTCAGCTTTCAAAATAAATAAAGACAGAGCCCGAAAGGGGAACAAAGTTGTGTGACCGACAGAGTGATGAAACTGGTATGTGTTTGCATTACACAAGCCACAGTTAAGACAGCTGAATCCACTGTGATATGACCCTGTCTCTCTCTCTCACACACACACACACACAAAACACACACACACACCCACACACACCTGCGCAAAACTACGCATTTGAACCGTCAATAGCAAATACTTAAACTAATAACAAAACAGTAGCTGATTCAGATGCGCCAGATTGTCATAGCAAAGTCAGAATTACTTCCTCTCCTAGGTTCACGAAACGGTCGTCCATAAAATGCATTGCTGTTCTGTTGTACGTGATCTTAAAGATTCCTAAATGCATCTACTTTCGGAAGCCAAATAAAGTGCTTTTGCTTTCACAACGAAACACACAGCATCTCCCTGACATGCTGCTTCAACACTAACTGCGGTTCTAAAACCACACCTTCTTTCTTTGCGTGCACATTTGAGCGGCGTTATGCAAATCTTCCCAGATAGTGACGTAGGTGTGTGGGGGCGTGTTAGAACGAGTCTTTTTTTAGGGGGGCGTGGCAGAGTCTTAACTTTGATAAAGAATATCTCTTTGGTTTTGAGACTTCAGTCTTTGCAACTTCAGGGATCTTATCTATACAATCAGCTTGTAACACTCCAAAGAGAAAGGAAATTTTTTTATTGCATCATATGACCCCTTTAAGAATTTTTTTTTTTCTCACAATTATGAGCAAAATCAGGGTCTAAGCATCACAGACTGATCACATGCCTCAAAAACAAAGTTCAAGCTGCAAAAGTTAAAGTGTTGTAAACTATAATAAATATACATTTAATCATTTTAATATTAATATTTATTTAGCTATTGTAACATACTTAATGTCTATAATGTATTTATTGGTTACATAATTTTATATTTGAAATACTTTTACATTTGTAGTTTTCTCATTTTATTGCAAGATTTGTTTGAATAAGGTTCTATGATTTGTATCACACAATACATCATAAACATACATCCTTTATTTATCTTATTATATAATTTTATACTGCTTTATAATGTAATTTACATGATTTTCAATTTGGATCTGCATTCTGAAATTAATTTTGTTGATTTTGTACTAAACTGCATACCTATGTGCAAAACATCATTTTATTTGTTTTATATAATTATAATTTTACATTGTTTTTTTCAAATGTATTAGAATTATTATATAATTATACTATATTATAAACATATACTAAGTTTTTAATGTAACTCACAATTTACATTATTTTTTAAATTTATAATTTGTATTATTTGTACGAAATGTATTTTTTGTATGATTTGTATGAAATGTATTAATAATAATAGCATAAAACTTATCTAAGTAAACATGCTATCTTCCCAATATTTCTGTTTGTAGGCTTACTGGGGCCTTAATAAGCTTAACACACTTATTTAGGCACACAGAATCGCTGCCTATAGAAAGAGAAAGCATAATGTAAATTGACACCTAAACAATCACTTATAAGGTTTTAAGAAAGTTATAAGAAAGTACTCCGTACTAGGCTGTGTTGCCCAAAAGCATCGTGATCGTAGCTCCATTAGTGACAATGGTTCTGTGATCAACTTTGGCTTATGATGCTTTTGGGAAAAGTAGCCCTATAGGCAGTAGATGCTGATAGCTTATATGTACATTTGTCTCCCTTTTCACGTCTCACTTTGTCTATCTGGCTCTCTAAATATCTAAGCGCATCAATAAAGTCAGAAGATCTGTCAATGTTCCTCTAGGAGACAGAAAGTCGTTGTTACCCACAATGCTCTGGATCTCTTTATGTGTGCTGTAATAGCATTTAATTGGGGATTTAATGAGGATGAGAGCCTGAATACTGATTCTATCAATGAGCAAACATCTCTCTATGGCCTTCTTTTAGAAATACACAGACAAACTGGTCTTTCATATTAACCTTGACAGCGGAAATATCCCATGTGACAAGGTTGGTGGCACTGTACATATATAACGCCTAGTGTTCAAAAACAAAAGCGTTTTGGAGTTACTAATTTTATAGACATAATTATGAGAATATTTATCATCCTGTTGTGCTCATGAGAACCCCTGGGATACAAGTGATGATAGCTTACTTCCAAAGCATAAAATCAGTCCTGAGAATTATGTCTGATCAGATGAGTTGCGTATGATTATTGGTGCTCAACATGGCCTTGAGTTACCGGACTGCTGACATGAGATGTGCGTGTGATTCGGATTGAACACGGGATCCTGTTGTGTCTTGATATGAAGACTTTTCAGCTTTCTACATGGAAACTTCCACATGGAGATGCTGATTTTGTATGCAAAGCAATAAAATGTACTACCATCCAAAAGTTTGGGGTCGGTACGATTTTTTATTGTTTTTGGGATAAAGTCTCTTACGCTCACCAAGGCTCCAAAAATACAGTAATACTGTGAAATATTTTTAAAATTGAAAATAACTCTTGTATTTTAATATTTTTTAAAACGTGATGTATTCCCGTGATGCCAAGCTGAATTTTTAGCGTCATTACTCCAGTCTTCAGTGTCAAATGATCCTTCAGAAATCAAATCATTCTAATATGCTGTTTTGTTCAGAGAAACATGTTTTATTATCAATGTTGAAAACAGCTGTGCTGCTTAATATTTCTGTGGAAACTGATTTTAATGAATAATGAATAGAAAGTTTACAAGAACACAATTTATAATAAAATAAAATAAATAAAATTACTGACCCCAAACTATTGAACAATAGTGTATATAAAATAAACACAAAATGTAAAAATATATATTCATCTATCTGCAAGGCCTAAGAACCTTCACATTTCAAAAATAAATAAAAAAAATTCAAAAATCTTGAACACGATTTTACGAAACCAAAATTCAACATTTTCTTAAACTTCATGCTTTAAATGATTCAAATGAAAATTTCCTTTGACATTCAAATGTGAACTGGAATTCTGCATCCTGTTTTCTACCTTCATTCAAATTCAGGTCAAATTAATGAATTTAAGTTTTTAGTTTAAAGTAAGAAATAAGTCATTCAATTCACAGAAAAAAAGTTGTCACTGGGGTGCTACCTTTTCAAAAGGTACTAATATGAACCCTTTATATACTAATATGTACCATTTAGGGGTAAATAAGGTGTACCTTTTGAAAGCATACCATCCCAGTGACAGCTTTTGTACCTTTTTTCCTGAGAGAGCAGTTTAGCACACAACTCGGCCCTCGTGAAAGAAGTGTACTGTACTGTCTATTTTCCCATTTATATATTCTGCCACTGTTGATTTCTATTGCAGTAGCTGTTTCAGCCATTACTTTCATAATCATGCACAAACGGGGGTGGGTGGGTGGTCATCAAAAGTGGGTTTGACAGTTTATAATCAGCCCACCTAACAATACTCAGTGTGTCCATGCTTGGAGTTTGGACCCTCCTTCGGTGGGTAACTGAGCTGGCATGCTGCAGTCAGAGCTTTGTTTGGTTTGGCCTGTCCAAGTTCTTGCTCATTGGCAGTGGAAATGAAAGAAATAGTAATTAGGGAAACGGCATGATTTTATTGGCTGTGTTTTCTATAGCAGTTACAACCCAGATGTCAGGCAGCTGAACACACCAGGGCTGGTCTGAGCCGTGATTCAAAATAGAGGATGCATCCATTAATCAAACAACACAATAGTTTATGTAGTTTGCTAATGGAATCCAGCTGAATGACCTCTTACTATTAAGAAAACCTGTTCTGCCAGGAGCTTACTGTTCTCTCAATACTGTCAATATACACAGCAGGCCACACGCACACAATCTTTTTGAATACAGTAAGTGAAACAGCAGGCATTATTGCACTGTACATGTTTCAAGCATGACCTCGTGTGAGTGCCATCCATTTATTTGGCCTTATTTTATTTCACTTTTGGGCAAATATGTCATCTGGCAGCCTGTCCAAGGGAACTTGTGGCCTAATGGTTAGGGAGTCAGACTCGTAACCCAAAGGTTGTGGGTTTGAGTCTCGTACCGGCAGGGATTGTAGGTGGGGGGAGTGAATGTACAGCGCTCTCTCCCACCTTCAATACCACTATTGAGGTGCCCTTGAGCAAGGCACCGAACCCCAACTGCTCCCCGGGCGCCGCAGCAACAAAAAAAAGGGCTGCTCAGTGTGTGTGTGTGTGTTCACTTCTGTGTGTGTGCACTTTGGATGGGTAAATGCAGAGCACTAATTCCAAGTATGGGTCACCATATTTGGCCACATGTCACGTCACGTCACTGTCAAATCAAGGAAATGTAGAATACCTGGAGAAAACTATCTGATGCTGTTTTTGGACTCGGACACCTGAGCTGTACATGTGAATCTGAAGGTTAGCTTGTTAGCTAGTTAGCATGGCTCAGTTAGCCTCTGCTGGTAAATGCTGGAACTACACCACATGATTGCAAAGAGAATCTTTCTCCATTGGCTGCCAAATTATTTATTGATTAATACATACAAATATAATGAAATAAAAATACACAATTAAGAGTGGTTACATATCTATATAATATAATAAAAATTATCATATATATATTCCACACATTTACAGTATGGTATATAGATTATATATTGATATTTTTTATTATTTTTATAACCACTCTTCGTACAGTAAGAAACAGCAGGCATTATTGCGCTGTATATATATAAATATTATTGGTGTGTGTGTGGTGTGGTGATTGTATATTTTGTTTATTATTTCATTTTTATTATTCTTATTGTTTATATATTTGTATATGGTATATATTATAGATATAACATTAGTTCTTAATTCTCATCACATTTGATCTATTTTTAATATTCATATAGATTTCCAGAAAATATTTACTATATAAGTTTTGACTAAATGAAATTGTTATGGCAAATATAAAATATCATAAAGAGCGCTCTCTAGCTGTTAGGTCTTGTGTGTTTGAGGGTGGTTTGGTTCTTGCTCCATCTGGATTTGCAGAACAAGCCATCAGTTCTTAGTGTGGCTTCTGATCTAGAGGCTGCTTTAATCTGAAACTGTAAACTCTGGTTAATTACATCCTCTTAAAGAGAACTTAATTATACACAATCAGACCAGAGGAGCAGCGGAGCCATTGTGTTTGAACCACTGCAACTTCATTCACCATGTCAGCAAGAATTTATACATCAATATATAAATAAAAAACATATAAGAGTTATTCAAAACTGTGTACCTTTTTTATTTCTGTCTTCATTTTTTTTTTAATTTTAATTTTTTCTTTACTTTTTTATTTATCATCATCATCATCATTATATTATTATTAAAACAGAAATGATACTCATACAACATTTACAATACAAATTGTGTATATATATATATATATATATAATATATATATCTAATTTAATCATAAATTGAAAAACAAAGAGTTAATAGTATAATTAAACAGAAATATTGATAAGCAGATGAAAGCAAACTAGAACTCATCAACGGAACAATAATTAAAAACCGTTTTAAATCACATTTTTATTATTGCTAGTTATTATTATATGCTGCCTTATTAATATGTCCAAGCAACTCTTAAGAAAGCGGAACTAGATCTCAGTCGAACTGAAATGCGTGACGTACTTCCTCTTTGAAAGAAGCAATGGCGTCTAGCGCAGAGGTAAACAAAAACACCCGTTCAAACTTCTTTAAGAGTTAACCTAACATATGTCTTTATTATTTATATATTATTTTTGATAAGCGATCTTTAACGTACTCGTGAAATTATCGTTTTAGCGTGTCGGTTTTCAGAACTCTGTTCTTATAGTCATAGCTAAAGATGCTAACATTAGTCTCTGTGTGAGTAATGTTGTTGATTTGCTTTGCTAAAGATTTCAGTGTACTAATTATGTTCTAGCTATCACTGAAATGACATTATTAAGCCTTGTATGCGGTACATTCACTGTGCAGGTTGTTGCTCCCAGCAATGAAGAGGAAACCACAGAGACTCCAGCAGCACAGAAGAGAGAAGAGAAACTCTGAAAGTTCAGAGAGCTTCATTTCAAGAGGGTAACTACGGCCAAGTTTACCTCGCATCAGCGGAATCCATGAGCCCAGACTATTTGTGAGCCTGGAGCACAAAAGCAGTCTTAAGTCGCTGGGGTATATTTGCAGCAATAGCCAAAAATACATAGTATGGGTCAAAATTATTGATTTTTCTTTCATGCCAAAAATCATTAGGGTATTAAGTAAAGATCATGTTCCATGAAGATATTTTGTAAATTTCCTACTGTAAATATATTAAAACTTAATTTTGGATTAGTAATATGCATTGCTAAGAACTTCATTTGGACAACTTTAAAGACGATTTTCTCAATATTTAGATTTTTTGGCACCCTCAGATTCCAGATTTTCAAATAGTTGTATCTCGGCCAAATATTGTCCTATCCTAACAAACCATACATCAATGGAAAGCTTATGATTTCAATGATAAATTGACCCTTATGACTGGTTTTGTGCTCCAGGGTCACATTTATTGAAACTAATACCCAGTTTATTAATGCCCTGGCACTAACATCTATCCTAAGCGATGTGATTTGTCCAGATGTCCTGGTTTTGGCTTCGTTTTTATTTGGACATGCTCTTTACAGTCCTCATACATTATATGCATTTGTGTTTACATTGCTTTCACTGTACTCTGTAGATCGCACTTTCTCACAATCACCACGATTGGTTGGTTATGTACAATGAAGCATGCTATTGGTCAGATTACTCTTAAGTCATTACCTTCAGCAAGAATGAAAACAATAGGAAAACAAAGCCAAAACCCAGACATTTCAGGCGATTTAGAAAACCTGGCCAGGACATATCTGGGGGAAAAAAGAGGATGTATCATAAATGGTATGATGAGATCAGCTTTTCCACCTGGTAGCAACATTCATCTCCCGTGGCCACTTGTGTTTGGATTTTAAGACAAGACCGTACAAGCAAACCATTGTTTTGTTTTTTTGTTTTTAAATGTATTAAAGGGATTGCCCCTTGAGATGATCCATCTCATTTTCAAGGGGGTCCCTCAACGACATTTGCAGACTTTTTAAAAAAATATTTATTCATTCACTGCTCAAATTTGAGATTTTGGGCTATGTTGCTTTACCCTACTCCCCTGTGGTATCTTGCCTAAAGAGGAAGGCATGACACTTGTGGTGAGCCATGTGTTGAATTCTTGACGTACGTCATGTTAAAGGAGCTTTAGTGTGGTTGGTGTAGACTTGTGTATGAAATGTGATTGCGTTCTGTTGATAGAATGAGGCTCGTAAGCTGAATCATCAGGAGGTGGTGGAGGAGGACAAGAGGCTGAAGCTGCCGTCAAACTGGGAGGCCAAGAAAGCCCGTCTGGATTATGAACTCATAGTGGACGAAAAGAAGAAGGTACAGTATCAGGTTTTAAGCCTGTCGTTTCTACTCCACCAAACAGAGTTGCAAAAATAATAACACGAACACTACATGCTGTTTGTGAATGGTCACACATAGTAACCAAACTCACAAAGCTGGTTAAGCCAAAGCTATGACGCACTTTAAAAGTCATGTTTTGTATTAGATTTACATGTTTTCTGATGTTTTAAGATGAGAAATTATATGCTCTATCTCTCTCTGTAAGCATTTTCTGATATTATAGTTATTTTTAACTATTTAAAGAATCTAAATTCAGTTCCCAAAGATCCAAAAGTAGATGTATTTTCATTGTGTCTGATCATTTCAAATATCAATTTGAAGATGCAAATTCTTAGTTGCAAACCATTTAAAAAAAAGTTTTGAATTTTGAATCTGAATAAGTGAATTTTGAATAAATTGTGTAAAATGAGTGTTAATATGTTTACATTTGTTTTTTCTTTTCAGCACATACACAACTGTTCAAATGTTTGGTGTCAGAAGAAGTCAGCTAGAATAACTTGAATATAAAAATTTGAATATATTTTACAATGTAATTTATTCCTGTGATGCAAAGCTGAGTTTTCAGCATTGTTTGTTGTTAAAATAGTTGTGCTGCTTGTATTTTTGGAAACCTTTTTTTTCAGGATTCTTTGATAAATAGAAACCTCAAAAGAACAGCATTTATGTGAAATAGCTATTATTTCCAAAATTATAAATGTCTGTCGCTTTTGATCAATTTAGTGCATCTTTGCTGAATAAAAGTATTAATTTTAATTAAATAATCTTACTGAGCCCAACCCTTTAAACTGTAGTGTATCTGCTGTCATTTGCCCTCTCTGCTCTCTATGTGCCAGTATCGGCCATTAAAAGACCCGTATCAATTAAGCACTCATTCTGATTATGTGGCGTGTGAGGAGGAGTATGTAAAGCTGGGAATTGTGTTTGTTTGTCAGGAGTGTGCGGAGCAAGGTGAGGACTACGACCGTGTAAAGCTCCTGGAGATCAGCGCTGAAGATGCAGAGAGATGGGAGAGAAAGAAAAACCCAGATCCAGGATTCTCAGGTATGAAATGCTCGTCAGGATAATGAGGAGCCTCACTGATTGGCTGAGAGTGAGCGGGAATGTGGTTGCCATGTGTGATGCTAAACATGTGAAAATTAAAACATGCAGAGCTTGTGTTTCACGCCTGGTTATCATTGGTTCTGGTAATTATTATCATTTTCCTTCTGCTTCTCCCTGTAAGAGCCCCTTTCCCCTCTCAGACCCCCACAGCTGGATGTGTGTTTGTATTCATCTGTGTGTGTGTGTGTGTAGGCTACGCTGAGGCCCAGCTGAGACAGTACCAGAGACTGACGAAGCAGATCAAGCCAGATATGGAGAACTATGAGAGACAGAGAGAGGAGTGGTGAGACTTTATTTATACTCATTCTACTTCAGACACGCTAGTGGAGATGGCTGTTTTTAATACAAGACTATGGACTGGTAATGGAAACAGCCACTAACAGTAGTTCCTGCCTGAGCAATGACTTTTTATTCTGTCATATGAAGATTTTCTGTCTCATAGTATAAATGGCGATTATAACGTTCCTAGTGAAGATAGATATACAAAGGGAAAATGAAAATAGAGACCAATTTTGGTCCCCAGTGGTAATTTTTGAATTTAAGACAATGATGTTTGAACAAGTATTGTGTAAAATAAGCGTTCATTTAATTTCCTATTTTCTGCACATGTTTTCTGTTACAAAGTTTGGGATCTTTAAAATTAAAAAAAATAATCTCTTGTTTACAAAGGCTACATTTCTTTAATCAAAAATACAGTCATATTGTGAATCTTCTGAATTTAAAATAACTTAATCTATCATTTATTCCTGTGAAGCAAAGCTGAATTTTCAACATCATTACTGCAGTCTTCAGTGTCACATGATCCTTCAGAAATCCTTCAGATATGCTGATTTGCTGCTCAAGAAACATTTCTTATCATTATCAATGTTGAAAACAGTTGTGCTGCTTAATATTCAATTTTTTTTCAGGATTATTTAATGAATAGAGCGTTCAAAGGAACAGCATTTTATTGAAATTCTTTTGTGACTTTTGATCAAATGAATGCATCCTTGATGAATAAAAGTATTAATGTTTTTAAATGTATTTAAAAGGGTCATATGATACGATTTCAAGTTTTCCTTTCTCTTTGTAGTGTTACAAGCTGATTGTGCATAGATAAGATCCCTGAAGTTGCAAAGACTAAAGTCTCAAAACCAAAGAGATATTCTTTATCAAAGTTAAGACTCTGCCACGCCCCCCTAAAACGGCTCGTTCTAACACGCCCCACATATCTACCTCACTATGTGGGAATATTTGCATAAAGCGCCCAAATGTTCATCCAAAGAAAGAAGGCGTGGTTTCAGTAACCGCAGTAGTGTTGAAGCAGCATGTCAGAGAGACGCTGTGTGTTCTAGGCGAAAGCAAAGCACTTTATTTGGCCTTCCGAAAGTAGATGTATTTAGAAATCTTTAAGATTACTTACAAAAAAACAGCAATGCATTTTATGGACGAATGTTTCATGAACCTAGGAGAGGAGGTAATTCTGACTTTGCTATGACAATCTGGCGCTTCTGAATCAGCTACTGTTTTGTTATTAGTTTAAGTATTTGCTATTGACTGTTCAAATGCGGAGTCACGCGACTCTGTTCCCCTTTCGGGCTCTGTCTTTACATTTATTTTGAAAGATGAAGCTCGTGATTATGGTAAGGGGAGTTACATTTCCGACGAGTTCTTGCGGTGTTCGGCCAATCACAATCCACTCAGCTGGCCAATCAGAGCAGACTGCACTTGTCGGAAGGAGTGACTTGTAGAAAACGAAGCGTTTTAGAGAGGCGGGGCATAGAGGACCTACAATAATTGTATAATTATTTGAAAAATAATGTGTTTTTTTTGAACATTAAAGCATGTCAACGTATTCTGTTACATCAAATACACAAAATATTGATCTTTAAAAAAAGCATCATATGACCCCTTTAAATCTTACTGAACCTAAACTTTTGAACAATAGTGTATGTACATAAAATAAACACAATGTGTAACAAAATTGATCCATCTATCTAAGGCATTTAAAGCTTCACACTCCCAAAAAAACAAAACAAATGTTTTTCAAAACTCTTGAACAAGTTTTTGTCAAGCCAACATTGTTTCACTATACACATTGTTTTAAAAGCTTCATGCTTTAAAGGTTTAAAATGACAGTTGAAGTTCCTTCAAAATTCACACGCATCCTGTTTGCAGCCTCAAATTCATTCCGAAACATTTCTTATTATTATCAATTTGATATTTGTGCAGGGAGAAAAAGAGACCTTGATACTTTTTTAGGATTCTTTGATAAATAGAAAGTTCAAAAAAACAGCATTCGTTTGAAATGGAAACAACAATAGTAACAAATATTAATAACAAGCTTTTAAGATATTTTCTGTGATTGTGTGAAATTGCTGTTGTAAATAACTAGAAAAATAACAAAGTGCTGTAACAGGAAAAACAATTTGCTTCACAAATCAGTGTTTTTATGATTATGATATGAAATAAAGCCTAAATGAAGTGCAAAAGTCCAATTGTATTGCTGTTCTGCTTGTGTAATGATAAAGAAATGAAACCCTGGTGATTTGCACGTGTCTCTTTTGCTCCTAGTGGAGAAGATTTCCACCCCACCTCCCAACAGTCTGATTCACGGCACTCGTGTCCCGTCTAAGGAGAGCATCGACCGCATGGTGGACAACGTGGAGAAACAGTAAGAATCTGTGTTTGTGTTCATGGCACGCTGCAGGGAATCTGTTAGATTTCAGATCTTACACACTGCAGAATCACCTGGTGAGCAGATCTAATCGCACACCTCAGCGTTCCTCCATCAGTGTTCGTGCAGATCACGGCTCTTTTGAATATGATGTTGCAGCCAATTTCAGAGCGCTCTGAGAGCATGGCCTCCTGTGTTTGTTCCTCGCTCCAGATGTGTTTGTGCCGTTGCGTGCCTGTCGCACATGGATGTGTGCGCCGGCGAGGGTTTGTTTATGCGCAAGACGGCATTCTTCTATTTTGGAGGAGCTGCTTTTAGCTTCTGAGAGACATTAGACAGGGCTACGGCTGCCAGATTGTGACGCACAAACACGCTTTGAAGATTTTTGATGAACCGCCTGTGTGTATGTGGGGGGCATGTGAGTCTCTTTGATGGACTTTGAAAACTGACATTGTCTGTTGAAGCATCAAACTGGGAAATGAATGGCTGAGGAGTACAGCTGGGTGATATAGCTGATGTGAGGATTTTAATGTGCTGCTTTTGGCCATTGTTTCCTAAAGTCAGTGTCATTTTAGTATAATTTATCAATATTATAAATTATTTAGAATTACTATACTTTAATATTTAAACTGTTAGTTTGCAGTAATAAAGTAATTTATGTCTGTCATTTTAGTATGCCATTGTATTTTTATTAAATAGAAATAAATTTTATATAATAATTAATATTAGCCTTAATACTACTTTATTTGCGTTGGATAAAATCTTTTTTTTTTTTTCTGTGTTCATTTATGGCGCTTATATCCGCATCTGCTTGGTATGACTCGGCGTTCGTGCATCGGTTTACGTTTCCACTGTCCGTTGCAAGTACTGCTTTAGAGTGGGCGGGGTTATTCACATGTCGTTATAGTTGCGCTACCTCTACTATCGCGCGAGCTCCTAAAAACAAATGTTTGCATTCTCGGTCGTCGCACCCGCATCTAAGGCTCCAGCTGATTCCCGGCTCGCTGTCTGGGGCTATCACCAGAGGAACGTGCTGTACTGTCCGTCAACGAGACAACACAAACTTTTTGTGTGGTAAAACATAAAAGGTGGCATCCTTGCGTTCTAGGAAGCTAGTTGTGTTCGATCGTCTATCAGCTGGCATGTGCTGTTCTAAGAATCTATGCGGTTCTTATTGTGTTTGGTGTCTCAAGTGTTCGATGTTTGCTGTTCAAGGTAGTTACGATTCTTCCTTCCGTGGCCAATGGGCCGTTATCGGCAGAGTTTACACGTCACGTTTTGGTAACGGTACGCTTGGAACCCCAACCGAGTTGGTGCTAAAAAAAAGATACTAGGTATCGTAGGTCCTTGTAGCCCAGTGGAAAACCGCCCACAAGGATACTCGTACCGAGGCCAGCTACTCGTGGCGTTAGCCATGCATGAAAAGCGCTGTTGCTAGTGAAAAACAGTTTCGCAGATGATTTTTAACATAGGATTTTATACTGTTTTATTTCTGGCATTAACATGTCTTTCTTGCATGTGTATCTCGGTTCTTATAAATTTCTCCTTGTGTGATTTGAGGATTGGGGGAAAAGCGGCTCTAAATAGCCGTTGCCTGCAGGGCCTGCACGATGACGGCTGACATCGTTATATCACGAATAAATGCTTAAATTGCAACAGAATGCTGAACGCGCTTTCTACCGGGCAATACACCGCAGAGAATGCAAACTCGAACCTGAGTATAGATAAAAAGACAGCGATGTAACTTGGAGACTGTACTATGGATACGTAAATGATGATTATGAAAAACATTTTAGCTTCAAGGGTGGCCTTTATGATGAGTGCGAAGCTAAGCTTTATGGCCAGCAGCATTGGTGAATTGTTGATTCTGGATGGTTAATGGAGATGTGACTAGGAAGTGTTTTGTTGTTGTTAAACTGTCTAAATTAATTTAAAATGAAAAACTATTTTATATTTCGCAATATGGTACTTGGACAACACCCGGCACTCATCATGCAAAGGGATGGTGCTATGTGAAAACATACTGTTTGTGATAACATAGCGCTCACAAGTTGACTTATTGGTTTAGCAGTTTTAATCACATGTAGCTTGCTTTAGGTGAAAGAAAACAGTACTATACTGTATGGTAGTTAGTTATGTAGTTAATAGTATAGCAATAATGTTAGTTTAGTATAGTTCATACTGCAAGGTTATGAGTGAGTAGACAGACACAAAACTGGAGGGCATTTAGAGTTGCTAGAGAATGTTCCAAAGACTATTATCAAACTGTTTTTAATGAATGAAAATAAGCTATATAAATAACATACACTGACTAAAAAAAATGGTGTGAGTATAGATAAATAAATTCACAAATAAAAGAAATGATCTAGTAACATTAGAATTAACATAAAATTTTGAGTATGAAAGACGTATCAAATAGAAATGATTAAGATACTAAACTATACGTCTACAACTGAAACGTGATAACCAACATGTAAGGCTAATATCCTTTATACGATAAAACTATATAAATAATAAAACAGATTAAAAGAAGAAATAAAAACAAAACTAAAAGCACATAAAAGCACTCTTATTACTTAAAACTTATACCAGGAAAAATTTAAATTGAAAAGCAAATATATAACGCAATGGATAAATATTGTAATACTTATAATAAGTTTACAAGTAATACTCAAAACCAAAAAACTACTGTACCATGCCTTTCTGAAGTAGTTATTTTGGCTATATTCTAGCTGTGCTTTTAGAGTGAAAAGTGTTAAAAGATGAGGCACATTCATGGTCAGCTTATGTAATGATTGAAGAGATAATGCACGTCTTCACAGATCGCGGAGTTTTAAGTTAGCGATTAACTGAATATAATTGACACTCTGCGGCTGTAATAGCCACATTTAGCCGCCTGTATCCTATAGGCATACTATTGAGAGATGATGCTGATTAAGGGCTGACATGCATCAGTGAGTGGGAGAACTCAACGTGATCATTTTATCTTTTGCATCTGCTCTGCCAACTGCATAAATGTAAATAATGAAACAAAATGGTTCCTCGATGATGCAGTATTGAATGGCGGAGAGAACACACATTCTTCCCCCCTCATTCACTCTATAGACCTCATAAAAGAGACCCTGTTTAAATCTACAAGCTAATATCATCTTTTGAGGACTACAGAAGCCCATTTCCACCATGCAATCAAAAATAATAAAAGTAAAATTTTAATAAAGATAATTCTGAGTTTTTATCCCACAATTCAGACTGTCTCGCAATTCTGAGTTTATCCCAGTTCTGAGATATAAATAGAAAATTGCTAGATAAAAAGTTGCAATTGTTTTTTGGAATTCTGCCTTTTTTCTCTGAATTCTGCATTTAAATCTCTCGCTAATTCTTTCTCTTGTTGCCACCCCATAATATAAAAAATGAAAAGGGGTCCCCTGCAACTTTGTCTCAGCAGATTCTATATTGCAATCTTGGGGGCATATAGTAGTTTATCACTCGCAGTTCTGCATTCGTGTATTGTAATTCTGAGTATATCTCTCACATTTCTAATTTTCTGAACATTTCGGAATTGTGAGATAAAAAGTCGCAGTTACCTTTTTACTTTTTGTTTATCCCATTCCAGAAACAAGCTTCTATAGAGGCCTGTATAGGACTGAACGTGTATCAGAGATCTCTGGCATCTGCATAAATGAATATGTTATGAATTATCCTGGTGGGGGGAGCAGGGGTAATTGGCTTTGGGCGGCTGCTTTCAAAGCTCGGTGTGTTGAGAATTAGAGCCATGCCGTGTTTATGATTTCCTGCTTTTGTTCTCAGTGGCAGTATTGGCTGCGGGTGATTAGACAGAGGGGGCCACACAAATCAAACCCTTTGATATCTGAGCTGCTCATTGGGAAACTTTGACTTCATATAGAGCCCTTTTTTTAAATATGGAGAAATAAGGCTTCCATTGGGAGCTGAAGAATGCCATTCAACAGTTTCTCCTCTAATCCACATGCCAAAATCCACTAGAACCATAGTCGTGAATGAAACACTGCTGGAGAGAAAAACAGAAAAATGGAAAAAAAAGAACAAGAGAGGGGAGGGAGAAAATAAAAGAGGAGGAAAGAGAAAAAAAAGAAAAGAGAAGCAAAAAGAAAAGGAGAGGAAAAAAGAAAAACAATGAAGGAGAAAAAAGGGAGGTGTTTGTACTTACCGTCAGCCGTGACGAAAACTCTGTCATGTCTGAACATGGTGCCTATGCTTATGAGCGTCATTGGCTCATTTAAATGCAGCTGAAGGAGCGTGCTTGATCCTGTTTATTAGGCATATGATTATCCTCGGAGACTATTTGTTGGGCTTAACCAGGGCTGGGCTAGTCTCTCCGTTTTTGGGCTGGAAGCGGGATAGGAGCCAATATTAATATTCCTGTTCAAGTAAAGCACATGTGATATTTTAGGCATTACTGCTTATACAATATCTGTGATATGCAATATGTATGAAGATGTACTACTTTTTTAATGTGATGGTCATCAGTAAGATTTTTTCATATTCTTCTGGCTCACGGCAGGCTGGCATGGTTGTTTGATCATAAACAGGTAATATTTTGAAGATATGAATATATTGAAAAAAAATGGGGACAATTAAAAGAAGCTGTTTTATTATTGGCTCATATCATGTTTTTAAATGTAATCCTGATTATCTATTCAGAAATCATTCTAATAGTTGCTGATTTGGCTGGCTCAATATAGCATTTATAATTCTTATCTCCATGTTAAAGATTTTCTGTTTCATCTTGCAAGAAGTCTTGGCTCTATTTTTTTCTTTTGCTTTGTTAAGTTTGCCAGTTCGCCCCCTTCCCCTTCCTGTATGAGTCCATTGTTCTCATTGCTCGAGAGACTTTGCTTCTCCGGCTGTCGCTAACATTTGCCTCCCTCCTTTCCCCCCCCCGCCCCCCCCTCTCCAAAAATATTATGTTGCGCGCTAAGAAGTAATTGTGTTCTCACTTAGAATCACTCTCTGGCTTTCTCTTGGCCAAAGTATTGGCTGGCTCATGCCATGAATTATTGTTCTTTGCTAGAAATGCTAGTAATAAGTCTCTTTAGAATTAAGTATGTTTTCACAGTAGAAACTTGCTTCTTACTTTGCAAAAGTAACTGGGCACTCTTCGTTTCAAGAAACATTGGCATTTCTCTAGCAAGTATGCATTCTTGCTCTGGAGAACTTGCATCTCTAGCTAAAAGTATTGTGCGTTCCTCCTGAGAATACTTTGTGTCTCTCGCTAAAAGTATTCGGCTTCGCTGGCCCCAGCATAACTTTATGTGGACTCCGCTAAGAATATTGTTGTTTCTTTCTCCCAGAAGCCCGCAAAAGCCAATCAGAAACCTATCCTACAAAAGTATTGCATTTTCCTGAATAACTCTGCTGTTCGTGATGTGCAAATAGTATTGCTGTTATCTAGACCTAAAAAATATGCGTTCCTCCTCAGATAGTTTCGTCTCCGTGCAAAAGTCTTGCTTGCGTTCGCGGCCAAAAATCTTGGCAAAGCTATTATGATCTCTCTGCAAAACTTGCGTTCTTGCTTTCAAAGTATTGATGATCCTTATCCCTTGAGAAACTTTGCATTCTCTCGGCAAAAGTATTGTCATGCTCATTCCCTAAAAAAGCTTTGTGTATTCTCTCATGGCAAAAGGTATTGCATTCTTCCAATAAACTTTGTGATCTTCTTCGCAAAGTATTAGCCGCTTCTTTCACATAGGTTTTCGTCGTCCATCTTCGGTCCCCGAGATTAACTTTGTGTTCTGATTCTGAAGGGGGGCGGGGGTAATTTTTTAAAGGATCGCGATCTTCCCTGTGAGAGCAGCTTTGCATTCACTCTGGCAAATATTGCCGTTCTACCATAAACATCTTGTGGCATGCCCGTTTCCTACAAAAAGTAGTGTATTTCTCGACCAAATAAGGCTATTGGGCAGTCCCGCACAAAAGTATTGGCAGATCTCCAGAAAATACTTTGGCATTTCTACTTTCAAATATTGGCATTCTCCGAGAAACTTGGGCCCTTCTTGCAAAATGTATTCGCATTCTCCCGATAAACTTTGGCTCTCTTGTAAAAGTAGTCCTATGCATTCGTCATAGTGAAACTATCTGCATCCTTCGGGCAAAAGTATTGCCTTTCCACTGCCTGAAAAGTTTGTGTCTAGCTCACAAAGTATTGGGCAATCCTGGGAACCTTGGGCATTCCTCCCTTGGGCAAAGTATTGGGCATTCGCCTGATAAACTTTCCCGGTCATGCCATTGCAAGTATAGGGCATTGCTTCCTGTGAAACTTCTGCATTCTTTCAGGTGCAAAAGATGTATTGCATTCTCCTGTGAAACAATTTGCATTCTTATCGGCAAAAGATTGCCATTCTCACCAAAAGCTTATGCATCTCGGCACAAGAAGTAGTGGCAATCTCTCTCAAAAGCTTGCATTTCTCACAAAAGTATTGGATCCCGCTCTGGCTGGTAACCTTGCATTCTCTTTGAGAAGAGTATTGTCTTTGACTCTCTGAAAGCTTGCGTTCTCTCAAAAAGTATTGCAATCTCGGCGCAAAAGCTTTGCATTTTCTAAACGAAAAGTATTTGGGATATCCTGAGCAAACTTTGGCATTCTCCTTGCGGACAAGTATTGCTTTCTCCTGAAAAGCCATTGCATTATCTCGCGAATCAACGAACTATTGCGATCCCATCCTGATATCAACATTTCCAATCATCTTGCAGGAAGTATTGCATTCTCCTGATAGAACTTTTCCGTTCTCTTGCAAACAATTAGGCCCTATTGGCATTCTCATGGCCTGTTGAACTTTGGCATTCTTTGCGCAAAGTTTGCATTCTGCACCAAATAATGGGGCTTTGGGGCATTCCCTGCACAGATAAGTATTGCGATCCCATAGATCTACGAATTAACATTTGGTCTTCTTCATTGCAAAGTAGGCTATTGCATCTCCTGTGAACTGTGCCTTCTCTCACCAAAGTATGGCGATCAGCTTCCCCAGAGAAAGAATTGACGTGTGCATTCTCGATTGGGCAAAAGTATTGCATTCTCGCCTAAACGCTATTGGGCATTGCCTTCATCAAAAGTAATTGGCGATCACATTCCTATTACCCTTGCCTCTGCTGGCAATAAGTAGGCTATTTCGCATTCTCCTGTGCAACTTTGCATTCTCTCAGCAAAGATGTATTGGCGATTTCCAAATGCGCGAGAACTTATGGCATTCTCAATGCAAAAGATGTGCATTCTCCTGATAAACTTTCGCGTTCTCTATGGGCTAAAATTATGCTATTCGCATTCTCGTGTGAAAGCTTTGGCTATTCTTTGCGGGGGCAAAAGTATTGCATGCTCCTTGAAACTTTGCATTTCTACTTGCGGCAAAATTATGGCAGTGCTCCCAACAATCTTGGCATTCTCTCACAAAGTGATTGTGGCTAATCGCCCGCAAGAAGTACTTCTGCATTTTTCTCTACAAACAGTATTGCATATCTCCTGATAAATCTTCCAGTTCTTGCATTGTTCAAAAATGAGGCGGATTCCATTCTCCTGTAAACTTTGCATTCTCTCACAAAAGTTATATGACTTTCTCCCTGAAAAGCTGTGGCGAGTTAGTCCCTATCGACAAAAGTATTGCGATCGATTCTCGAGAACTTGCATTCCATTGCAAAAGTATTGGCATTCTGCCTGATAAACTGTTTCGCGTTCTGCCATCATATGCTAAAGTATTGCATTCTACCATGATAAATCTTTCCGTTTCTCATTGCAAAAGTATTGGGCATTCTCGTTCTGATAAACTTTGCCTATCTGGCGTTGGAAAAGTAGCTTATGGCGATTCGTCGGTGAAACTTTAATTCTTTCGCAAAGAGTATGGGCATTCATCACTGAAAACCTTTGTATCTTTCGTGCAAAGTATCTGGTTCATTCTTCGAACCAAGCTTTGGCATTCCGCGGCAGCAAATGTATTGCGATCATCGGCGATTAACCTTTGGCGCTTCTGGGGCAAAGTATTGCATTCTCCCTAATAACTTGCCTTCTCTTGCAAAGTAGGGGCTATCTCCATTCTCCTAGGTAAACTCTTGTGCATTCTTCTGTTAGAAGGTATTCGCTTTGCTCCTGAAAGCTTTGCGTTACGCCTCTCAAAGTATTGAGATTTCCGAGAAACTTGTTTAGATTGTCATTCTCTTGCAAAAGTCATTAAAGCTTTGACATTCTAACGGCCTGATAAAGCTTTTCGTTCTCTGTTTGCAAAGTAGCGTCTTATTACCATTCTCGCGTGAAACTTTGCATTTCTTTCGCTAAAGTATTGTCATTCTCCCAAAAGCTTTTGCATTCTCTCACAAAGTATTGCATCTTCTCTGGAAACTTTGCATTCTCTTCAGATAAAGCATTGCTTTTCTCGGCTGAAAAGCTTGCATTCTTCTCCCCTTCCCCCCCTTCTATTTGCTTCTATTGTCTTCTTCGGCCCCCCCCCCCCCTCCTGCTTGGCAAAAGTATTGCATTCTACCGATAAACTTTGCATTCTCTTGCAAAAGTAATGCATTCTCCCGATAAACTTAGCGTTCTCTTGCATTGCATTCTCCTGTGAAACTTTGCATTCTCTCGCAAAAGTATTGCATTCTTTCAAAAAGCTTTACATTCTCTCACGATAGTATTGCTTTCTCCTAAAAAGCTTTGCGTTCTCTCTCAAAAGTATTGCATTCCCCTGAGAACCTTTGCGTTCTCTTGCAAAAGTATTGCATTCTACCGATAAACTTTTTGCTTTGCATTGTCTCAAGATCACGAAGTTATTGCTTCTCATGAAAGTCTTTCATTCTGTCTCAGGGCAAAACTATCTGGCTATCTCCGGGGAAACTGTATTCCTATACCCGTCTCCAGCCCCCTGATCCGCTAAGCCCACCCAGCCCGCCCCGCTAGTGATGTTAGATCCAACACGCCCGCGCGGGGAATCTTGTGTTTCTGGCAGTGAGGGGCTACTGGAAAGTATTGCATTCTCCTGAGAAACTTTGCATTTTCTCACAAAAGTATTGGGCATATCCTTCCTGAAAAACTTGTCGATTATCTAACCAAAAAAAAAAAAAAGAAAAAAAAAGTATTGTGCTGCTCTGTTGGTTTGAGACTGTGGACTGATTAGTCATATTATCTTTACAGCTGACGTGATTGGTTCACAAATTCCCGCTCTGTAATTCTCCAGGTATTATATACTGTATAGTCCTTCTTGGTTGCACTTCTTTTATAGTGCCATTCCAGTTTCATAAAAGCATCAATCAAAGGATTCTTTTAAGCGAAACGCAGATGAGACATATGCGATTATTTCAGTAGTTTTCAGACCTGTCTGTGTGCTGAAGATCAATGCATATTGAATGAGCTTCATTTGCAGACTTCTGTGATAGTGATAGATGTTTTGAGAGAGAATCCCGAACCCTTTAAGGTTCTATCTAATTGTATTTTAAGGAGTAGGCGCCGCGACTCATAGTTATGAGTGCTAATAACCGCCATGTCACGTGGTCATCACAGAAGCGTAATTAAAAATCAAATATTATCCGTTGGCGCCATAGGCGAGGAAGGCTACCTGTATCCATTTTCTCAAACTCCAAATGAAAAGGCATCTTGTGTGTGGTGAAGCAATGTCGTTTCTTTATATTTGCATGCTTTCATCAGCACTTTTTTTTTTTTTTTCCCAACTGTATTTCTCTGAGTTCATCAGGATTCCTCTGTGGCTTTGCCAGGGCTTTCCAGACTCAAGGCCCGTGGTGTTTCCCTTTGGCAAACTGCAAGTGCACATCAGCCTGGAGTGAGGAATAGCAGAACATGTGTGAATAGAAAAGTGATACAGACCTTGATCTGAAAGTGTGTGTGTGTGCGTGTGTGTGTGTGCGTGCGTGCGCACCTTTGATATTAGTGCATCTCTTATCAAGTGATCCATATCCAAAATGACCGTGTCCATCCCTGAGGCCGGGACATCTGATCTGTGATCAGGAACAGCTGTAGGATCGTCGGCACAGCTGACAGTACTGAGGTGAATAAACCTTATGCTAGATTACTTCATCTGGCAAATGCCAATTCTGCTTTGAAAATCTGATTAAGTTTGATGTTAAAGTGTGTAATTGTTTTGATGTAAAGTCTTATCATCCTTGTCTACAAAAAAAAAAAAAAAAAAAAAAAAAAAAAAAACAAAAAAAAAAAAAAAAAAAGATAAATAAAAAATTATAACAGTTTAATTTACAGTGACAGCTATAAATAAGCCATTTGTAGATTGTAGATGTGATTTCCACAAACACTTTGGTGCTATCAACACACTGATCAGTCTGTTTGATCATAAGGTACTACAGACCTCATTGACAGAGACGCTTCGCACAAGCCAATCAATTCCTGAATCAATCGTAAAAAAAAGATATATAATAAAACACAAAAGAAGAATAATTCACTCACCCTGTTGCGCTATAACCTTATGCAGCTCAGAAATACCTCAGATTGGGTATTGTAATATCCTAGAAGAAATCTGCATCACACTATGAATATTTCTCTAAAGGCTTCTGCTATCAAATGTCTTCAAATGTTTAGTACGTTAGCAGCTAACTAATATTTGAGCAATCCTAGCAATAGCTCGGGTATATCGGCAAGCGCTCACTTATTGCAAGTTTGGCTGATAACCCAATAAATGGCTGATACTGAAATGTATGTCTTCCATAATTAGAATAAATTATGGGCATGAATAGTTACAAATAACATTATGGATATGACAATATCATTTTAAGAGTGTTATTGAAGTGTTTGTAAGTTCACTATTATAGCCTTCTATATGGATTTATTAACCCAAAAAAGAAATTAAAAAAAAAAAAAAAAAAAAAAAATAAAAAAAGAAAATAAAAAGTGAAAATATAAAAATAAAAAAGAAAATTGTTTGAGATGAAATTAGCATAAAGACAAAAAAGCATTTGAGAAATAAATTAAAGAGTTTTAATAGTTATTTTGTAAATTGTAATACTATTTCATAATTATTCCTGTATTATGACCAAATAATGCAGTCCCCACATTGTGAGGCATAAGAGACGGATCTAAAAAAAAAAATAATAATTGAAAAAATCTTACCGACCCCAAACTGTGTTAGATGATGGCAAAGATAATCTAAATTGTTAAAATAGTGGGCTACTTCAATTATTATATCCAGCTTATAAACAACGGCAGTTACAATGAATTCAAAACAATTTTAAATTTCTAATATTGGCCAGAAAGTTACGAAAAGTATACTATGCAGCATCTGTATAAATATTATGCATACTTAGTTTATAAGCATGTTAGTAATGTATTCAGTCTAAATGAGTTCACAACTCACTTTTACATCTGTCACAATGTGTTTTCCGGAACATGGGCATTTGAGGAAAAAGAAGTAACTCTGGGACTTTATTGTATGCGATCAGGGCATTGACTGGATTGGACAAATAAGTGACCATTTAGCATCGGGTGAGGAATGAATTCAGGTGTTGGTATGAAATGGGAGTAGAATTACGAGGTTTAAGGAAATAGATAATTTCAGGCAAGTAACATTGTGATAAAAATAATGAAGACGAACACTTTTAGTTGAGAATAGGACCGTGGTACGTGAGGAATCTATGTCATCAATGAAATGCATTTAAAAAGTAAATGGCAGCTTTATGTTGACGTCTAATGGTTTCCACATGGCCCTCAACTATTCCCAAGCTGTCTGTTTTCTGTTATTTGCATATATATTGGCTAGACACCTGTGGAACACCCTGTAATAGTGAATGTCTGAGAGATTTTCATTCCAGATCTATCAACAAGCAGCAAAAGCAAAAGACAGGCAGATCTTCAGAACGAATAATGTCTGCTTCCTGTGCTCCAAAACAAAGCGGGGGCTTCATCAGATTCTGGTCGTGAGCTTGGGCACAACACTGCTTTGCGTTCTTTATTCGTGCCATAGACAATGACGCTCAGTGACGTTTATGAAATGTTTTATAGATTCTGCTTCATAAGTGGTGGAAGAGTAAATCTTGCATGCTTCATATAAAACTGGCACAGCTAGAGATCGGCTAGAACGAGACTTGAAGGTGGCTAATTGTAGACTCTCTATCATTAAGCCCAACACATTTTTTGATGCTCTGCCTTTGATAGGGCACTAGATAAAAGGTGTGTGATATTTCCAATTCTCCATTTTTCTTCCAAGCTATGACAATTGCACAAAAATCATCACGGTGCCAGGTGGAGTCAAGAGCGAACATGTTGAAAAGAGCAGCACGACATAGGATATTTTGGCTAGGTAAAAAAAAAAAAACGAAAAAAAAAAAACAAAAAAAAAAAAAAAAAAAACCATGGGGCTCTTAATACAGGCTTAAAACACACATAGAGAGGCGGCGGGGGAGAAACAAAGGCTTTGACTTGGGCCCGTGCCAAACCAGCCTTCATGCTGAATACAACTAGTGGATCATGTACAGAAGTCTTATTACACAATCATTTATCAGACTAAAATCATTAATTAAAACCACCAATCACCTGAGGGAATCGTGCGGGTGGTAATGAGTGAGAAAACATTCCAGTTCATTAACTATGTTGAGAAGGACTATTGCTCAGTCTCAAGACAACATGTCGGCGCACATCAAATGCTGCTCCATTCGTGCCAGTGAATGACAGTTTGATTGAATGACTTGATTTGTCAGTTTAAGAATAAAAACAACAGGCCACTGTTTTCTGTGCTACTAGTGTCACCAAGCGGTGACTGTTTTCAATTTGTCAAAAATTGCTGTTGTGTTGGGATGTACAACTCTAGAGGACTGTTCACTCCAGGTTATCATCATTCTACCCCTGCTTTACCCCCGGGTAAAGGTGCGTTTTCAATGCAGGATTAGCACCATCTCTACAGCGTTGACCCTGCATTGCAGTGCCAAAAGTGCACAGTGTGAAATGATGCTTTCTAATAGAACTTAATCAGGCTTAGATGCCATATTTAATTGAACACGGATGAAAATGAGGCTGAGGAATTGATTTAGTCTTTACAATGGTACTGTGGCACGGTATATAACGGTGCTATATTGTTTTTTTTGTTTGTTTTTTTACAACTCACGACTTTCAAAACTGTTTTATAAAGTTTTTGTCTACTTAATGTTTTTTTCTTCAGAAAATCGTTGTCAACAGAACAGTCGGTATACTGTTAAACAACAGTACAATCCATCGAACACAGTCCCTCGCAATCTCCTTTTCGTTCCTGTCAAAAATTTTGTATAGCGCTACACTGACATTACAGTTACAGGCTTACAACCAATCATTGCTCAACAGTTGTTTCAGCGTTTGAAATGTAAAATGTTGTCGTGAATTCTAGAAGAGACTGTTTTAATCTTACCTTTAAAGTCCACCGATATGGTCGAACAATTCAGGAAAATATTACAATGGCCATAGCTGTATCCTTTCTAGCCACAACCCTGGCCAACACATAGTCTAATTACTGTTTGCATTACTAGGTAGGTTTAGGGTTGGCGTAGACGTTAATGAAACATAATTTGACGGGTAGCATTTTTCGTTGTCAAACTGTGCTACCTACTGTTTTAATGGGAGGTAGCAAAATCTGACAGGGCACAAATCGACAGAATACCGCAATGCTAGAGCGGTTATGCTGGGTACACACCACAAGATAATCGGGCTGATTTTGGGCTGATTTCTCCCCTTCCGACAATCCTAGGTAATGTCCCGATTATCTTGGTTGTTCTAAAGATTATCTTTTCAGATTTTCCTGTGGTGTGAGGCGTGTTAAGAGTGACTGAATCTGCTCGGAAGATCGTCGGAGGCGCCCCGATCGCGAATCGTAAATATCCAATATGTTGAATATTTACGGTCAGAAATCCTGATGTGTGGGGGGAACATCACGGCACACCACACACTATAGGAGCAAAACGGTTAAATCTATCATTTTTTTTGTCCTCGTGTTTGTGGTCTCTCACATTTTGAAGATCTTATAAGATTTGAAAAATCTGTGTTTTAAAAGTGTGTACCCAGCAGCATTATGTACACCTGTCGCATGCTGTGTTCATCCAATCCACGAAACCCAGAAGAACCCAGGGTTTTGGAATGTAAAGTGTAAAACGTCAGTTCAGTTTATAAATACACAGGATTAATGGTCAACCCAGGGTAAATTATGAGCAGTGTGAAACGTAAAACAAGCTAACCCATGATTCCATTTTCCTGGGTGTAGAATGACCCAGGGTTAACTATTTTGAGTGAGAAAAGTCCTTCTGTTATGCACGTGTAGCTATCATTATTGGCTACTGATTAGTTTCTCTGATATCAACAGCGATTATGGAAGGTTAATCTGGCTTGGCTTGTGATAACTACTGTAAAATATTTTCCTTGGAAAGCTTGTGATGTTTTTGATATGTGTCAGACTCAACAACTACTGTGCACAGTGCAACAGCGCCACCCAGAGTCCTGAACATGAAGATCAGGGTGTTCTCATAAATTCTGGTCCAGCAAAACCCCCTCCTCATATTGCAAACATGATGTTTTTAATAAAAATATATTTTTTTAAATGATAAAATAAATATTTTTCTTTAATTCTGAGAAATAGCTGAATAGCATTAAATTGAATCTCACTAAAAACGTGTACAGGTCACATTTCATCCCAGAATCAAATTTATATACATCCGCCATGTCTTTATAAATTGTGTATGTGTGGGTGTAAATATGGCGCTGACATGATGTTCTTGGCAGGTTTTGTGCCATTAACTCAGAGCATTATTGCTTACTGTAAAAGATTTTAACTAATTATCAAATAACTTTGTGCAAAAAGCAATTCTGCAGCAGGTGATATTAATCTCATGGTTTATCTTCTGGTGAAATGGAGGAGTGCTGATGTCAGATAAAAATGCATCCCCATCACTGTAAACTTCAGGAGTGTTCTGTTGTTTTTGAAGTTTTAACTAAACTGAAAATATGAATTTATCACCTTAAGAATTTAAAATTTTACAATTTCTGAAAAAACCAAATGTACACAAGGATTTTTTTTTTTGCATTTTTATTTAATAAATTTTCATCTGCACAACACACACAAAAAAACACCACAATGTACACAATATTTCCCACCTGTCTGACATCCTCTTGGATTCTTCCACAAAACCCACTTTATATCTGAAAGAAAACATTTATGATGAATTCAGGTGTCCCCTAATCACCCACCCCACTCTACCCTAAGTGATCACTACACAAACTATTTACACTATATACAGTCTTTTTACATCACAGTTGAAGCTCAGTGTTTATTTTTTAGAAGAGGATCTGCTGATGGGGACCCACTGTCCATATGGCTTCCTGTCTGCTACGCTGTCGGCTCTTGATGTTACCTTACTGTCATGGACTGTTGGGCTGTTTGATGGTCTGGCGATGGTATTCTGTCAATATAAAAAGGTAAGATCAACTTTAATATTTCAATATACTCTTACAGTCATTATATGTGAATAAGCTTAATGAACTTACGTTGATGCTGAAGTTAATTGGCTTTCTCTTGGGAGACGTCGGAGAAGCCTCTGCCTCGCCATCATCATTGGCAACAAAGTTTACCTAAAGACAGAAAAAAGGGGAATAGAATAATGAAATTACTGTCTGTTTCATGTAAACCTAGAAACTTCAGTACCACATGATTTTCATTTCTAAGTGAGGACGCCCTCAGTTCGGTGTTTAAGTTATGCAAAAGAGACAAATTGAAGGGACTCTGACCTGTGTAAATGCCAGTGCTGCTCTTTGAATCAGTCTGACATCAAAAACACCATTTGGGTTATACCCATTTACTATTGATGGTACAAAAAGCAGTTCTTTTACAAGCAAAAATGAAAATGTATATACAAAGGCTTTGTTCACTGTACATATTTCCAATTTGTTTTTCAAATGTCCAGTCATTTTAAACAACTCCTGAGGTGTCGCTATTTACAAATTCATGCATATGCAGTGTCTGAAATAGTTCACACTTTATATGAAGGAATCCAAATGAGAAAAAAAAAAAACTGAAATGCAGTGCCTAAAAATTACATTTTAATTAGATTTCAAATTAATGTGATTTTGCATTATATAAATTTTGCACGTTTGCATCTTGTAATTTTGAGGAAAAGTCTGAATTGTCTGGTTTAAACAATTGTGAAAAAGTCAAAATTACCTTTTATTAACTTTTAATTCTGTGGCGGAAACAGGCTTCCATGCTAAACAGCTCTGAAATGGCCCGAAATCATCAATGCAAAAAAAAAAAAAAAAAAAAAAAAGGCTTTTTGCTGCTTGTATGAACAAAGCCCCAAAAAAGCAAACAAACAAAAAAAAAATTACTAATTGATGACTATATTTTTCCAAACCCCATCCGTCACCGTAGAGCGAGCTCTCTCTGGTCTTCACACAAGATGAATAGAGGAAGACTCTGGTAAATGACAACGCAACCCAGTTCAACCATCAGCAAACAGAAGTCATTTCCTGTAGTTCTAACAGCTGTAAAGAGACACTACCGTTCAAAAGTTTGGGGTCCATAAGATTTTTTTTTTTGTAAATTGTTTTGAAAAGTGTCATATACTGACTAACTCACTAAGGCTGTATTTATTTGATCAAAAAATACCGTAAAAACAGTATTTCTAGTTAAATATTTTACATTTTAATTTATTCCTGTGATGCAAGGCTGAATTTCCAGCATCATTACTCCAGTCTTCAGTGTCACAGGATCCTTCAGAAATCATTCTAGTATGCCGATTTGCTGCTCAAGAAACATTTCTCAACCGTTTTGAAAACCGTTGTGCTGCTTAATATTTTTTTGGAAACCATGATACATTTTTTTCAGGATTATTTAAATAGTTCAGAAGAACAGCATTTATTTTCAACATTTTAAATGTCTTTAATGTCACTTTTGATCAATTCAATGCATCCTTGCTTAACGTATTGGTTTCTTAAAATAAAAAAAAAAACCTGAAATTCTACTGACCCCAAACTTTTCTGCATGTGTGCTGTTGTGTGGTGGCCGAAAGTGTTGAGTGCATCACACAAATGCATGTGGTCTGTTTTTGTTTGACACAAAGCTACCGCTGACATTGTACACAATTACTTAACCTTTGCAGTTGTGCACATAAGACTTAAAGCTGGTGTCATTCAAGTCATGTGACCTCCCCCTCTCTCCCTCTTTGTCCAAAGGGTGGAGGAGTTTCAGCTCTACAGGAAAAGAAATGATACAAAAAACAAACAAACAAAGCAATTGAAGCTAAATGCCACTCCTCAATACAGTGAGAGGAATAATAGCCACGTGCTCATTCATTCTCACACACACACACACTAGTACATACTCTTTAACATGTACCATTACCTAATCCGGACAAGTGCTGTTCATCATTCCATTAAATCCATCAGGTAAAATCATTCACGTCTGAGGAGACAGATTACATGGTGACCCAGGTTGGGTAAGTACAGCGCGCAATCACATTTTAAATAGACGTGTTTCAACGGTTTAGTCAACGTCCCGAGATCACAGATATAATTGTCAAACACTCAGGACGTTCATGCAATATTACAGAAGTCAAATAAACACTGGGTGTGTGTTAGTGGAACGTCTGTATGCATGTGTGTGAGGCTCACCTGTGCTGGTGTCTTCTGTGGTGCCCGGTCTGCGCTCACACTTTCCTCTTTATCTGATGAAGATCTCCTCTTCTTCTCCTCCTCCTCCTCCTCCTCCTCCTCCGCCTCCGCCTCCTCCTCCGCCTCCGCCTCCTTCAGGCTAGCTGGCAGCTCTAAGTTCTGCACTCCCAGAATCCTGGCAGCATTTGCTTTGGCCACATTTAACAAACACTTCTTCTCTGTGGAAGATTTCAAAGTTTAGATTTAAATTCTGTCATTTATCTCCATAGTCAGCATTATCAACTAGCACCCAACAACTGACTAACTGCAAAAAAAAATAAAATCATTTTATTATTCTGCATTTTTGTCAGTATATTTACTGCTTACATTTACTTTAGAAGGAAAATTGCATAAGATATTAAGACTATTTAAAGTTTCAAATAGTTTAATAATAACAATAAAAAAAGTATTTAAAACATTTAGAAAGTATTCAGAAGTATTACGATATGTATCTTATTATTAGAAAACATGTTAATAGATAAATATATAATTGAATATATAAAGACATAATTATGTATTACTTAAATTAAGATATGATTAATATATTATGTTATAATTTAAGTTTTATTTACACTTTAAATATTTTAAATAAATCTATTTGTAATAATATTTTTACATTCTTTTAAACTTTCACTTTTTTTGTAATTTATCAAATATTCTTATGCAAATAACTATTTATTTTTTTTACTTACAAACATAAAAATCTACTGAGAAAGAAGAGGATTTTTTTGTAACTTACAATCATAAAACCTAGTGAGGAATAAAAAAAAATGTATTGCTGTGATTTTCTGCATAGAACACAAGAAGTGCAAAGACGACAGAAATAAAGCATCAAAAGTCATCCGTACTACTCATGCAGTGTATTAAAAATCTTCTAAAGCTAAATGATATCTTGAGATGTGAGGAACAGACTGAACTTTAGGTTATGAACAGCTGTGGTCACCATGAACTGATTTGTGTGAAAAAAAAAGAACTAAAGTTTTTATTTTTTTTGTATCTCCTTTTGTCTTTCATGTAGCATATATATTAAAGTGAAACTGATCTTACCCTCAAAGCTGAGGCAGACCGCAGAGCGTTCATGGCTGCGAGACCGGCTTCTGTAATCTCTGGAACTCCTGGGTGAGCAGGAGAAACGGCACCGGTACCTCCCCTAAAGGTCCGACCCTCGCTTTTCCACCTTGGCTTCCTTTGTATGCATGGCGGGAGCTTATGTTTGGAGCGGCCATGTGCCCTGCAACTGTATATTACAAATACTGCTTATTTTCGGGGCGTGTTCAATCAGGTACTGAATGAGGAGGGAGGGGAGCAAATTTTATAACAATATAATTAAAATATAAAAATAATTTATAAAAATCATTAAATAACAAATAAAAATGAATAAATTTAAAATAAAAAGAGATAAAAAATTATACTAATAAAAAATAATCATAAAAATATAATTAAAATCTAGATAAAAAGATTAAACGATATCTTAAAAACTAAAAAAATTACATAATAACCAGATATAAAATTTCAATAAAATAATAAATAAGATAAAAGCTGTATAAATTAAATTATAAAAATCATATATTAAATAAAAATAAATAAATTAAAAATAAATAATACAATTAATAAAAATCAATTATAAAGAATATAAATATATATTAATGAAATAAAGTTGAATATTATATTTATAAAAAATACTAAATAAAGAAATAATGAGCAAAATGGGATAAATAACATAAAAGATAAGATATTATTTAAAAGATAATGATAATAAACATTATAATCAAAGAATAAATATAAACATAAAAATTAATAAAATATATATAAACATCAAATAAATCTATAAATATAAATAATAAAAATAAAATAAAAAAAAAAATTTATATATATAACCATAAATATATATAAATTAAAAATTTAAAATATTTATATATAATATATCCAATAAAATATATCAAATCTAAAGACAATAAAAAAATATCTAAAAAAATAATATAAATTTATAAAATTAATATAAATAAAAATATAAATTAAAAAATAAACAAAACAAAATAATACTAATGATATAACAAATGATTTTTATCATGACATGATGGCAGGAGAATTTGTCTTGATTTGGGGGTTGTTACAATCCCGTCATCCTGCAGAATTCTATTCTTTGTGTTTTATTGGAAGCAATGAGCCACTCTCATTTCAGTGAACAAATTACAGTTATGATCTCGTTCAACTGATTCTCCTTGACAGCTATGATATTATAAAGGAGATCAAATAGAGAAGTCTATGTCTCTGTTTTTTTTAATTCGTCCAAGACAACATGAGTTGTGGTCTGCGTATACTCATGCTGTATGTCAACAATTGTCTCATTTGTATCTTTATCCTAAAAGCTTTTATGAGAAATATTCATATATGAGAAAGTTTTTTTTCGAAGTTAATGCAATTCGCAACATATTTTAGGCCTACTTCCATAATCTGTCATATTTAGGAGTGGCAAAGTGTTATTCAATGAGAAAAAGTGTAGGGGGGTACTTGGTTTTTCCCACCAGTGATTGTATAGCAAGAAATCTTGTGACATAAGAAAAAGCATTTTAATGAGAAAAAGGCACTTCGGAGGTGAAGCAGGTTATTAGATTTTCATAAAAGTAGACTTTTTTTTTTCCTTTTGAATAACATGAATCAATGAATCATACAATAATACCAGGAAATTGTATAAACAATTTTGACTTTACGTTG